>WBNM01014689.1:0-18978 GCA_013399055.1 Ramphastos sulfuratus | reverse complement strand
TGCTCTTGCTGCAGCCCAGAAATACTTCCACTAAATGATCCCCAAAATGAACACATGTTTTGTAGATTAGAAAAGAAATGCATTTCTTTTTTAAAGGATAAAATGCATAGACTATATTTTGTGTAACTTCTTTCATAGTAGTGGTGTGCTGTAGATTTCCAAATATTCTTGGGGCGGGGGGGAAATAAATCAAACTTTTTTGTCCTTGATTTTTGGACAGAGGGAGACTTATCAATTCCTGTGACATTTTCAGAAAGCAGAAGCTTCCCCTTGATTTTGTATGAAAAAAAAAATCAGAACACTTACTTGTGTAAATTACCCCAAAGGAATTTATTGTCTCAGCTGTGGTCTTGTGATAGCTGATTGTAGTTTTTTTCTCTTTTACAGGAAGAGACACATTAACTCAATCTGTAAAATGAACTGTCACACTGCAAAGCATTAGCATAATTGGCTGGCACCTAGTTGTTGGACATTCTGTCCAACAAACTCATGGGTCCCTGTGATTAAAATATGATTAATAACCTTGCTGATAGCTGTTTCCCAAAGAGAACAGTATATAGAGTTGGAAATGAGTGTTTTATTGGGCTTGGAGTCAAAACTTGAGAATTGGAAATTGTCAAAGCATTTACTAATTCACACTAACAATTACAACTACTCAACTTCTACTTGATATTAATCTTGCAGAAACTTTCTATTCAGTGTAATAAGAAGATCTGTAGTGTTTATTATTTGTGTATAAAATATAGTATACATAATAATATATGAAGCTATATATATATTTATAAAAAATACAAAGCAAACTACAGTGACCTTGTCACCTTGATGAGATAGCATGCCTTATGTCAAATCTTGTGTCTCCTGCTTGGCTACAGCACAATTCCAATCATGTTCTGATTATTTGAAAGAAAAGACTTTCTAACTCTTTCTTCATCTTTTGTTTGTTAATTCAAAATAAGCTCTTAAACTATCCTAGCAAACTGATCCTATGGACCAGCTTTTTAATAATATGTTAATGGATTTAGGGCCTTATTTTACTGTTGGACATTTTGGTTCCAGAGTCATAGAATCATAGAATGGTAAGGTNCCCTCCCTTGCCCTGCTGCCCACACTGCTCTTGCTGCAGCCCAGCACACAGTTGCTGTCTGGGCTGCACTCACACTGCAGCCTCATATTGAGCTTTTCCTCACCCCAGACCCCCAGGGCCTGTTCCTCAGGGCTGCTCTCAGCCATTCCCCATCCAGCCTGGAGTTGTGCTTGGGATTATGCCTACCCAGGTGCAGGACCTTACACTTGGCCTTGTTGAATGTCATGAAGTTGGCCTGCGCACAGCTCTGCAGCCTGTCCAGGATCCTCTGGATGGGTCCCTGCCCTCTAGCAAGTGACTGTGCCACACAGCTTGGTGCCATCTACATATTTGCTGAGGGTGCACTGATTCCTCTGTCCATGGCACTGACAAAGATGTTGCACTATTGTCATTCAGGTGAAAGCCCAGCTTCAAAAGATGGGAGCCATTGAACCCCTAAACATATTTCTTCGTCAAGAAATTGACCGCATGCAACAGGTTATAGCAAGAGTTCGAAGTACCCTGACTGACCTCAAGTTGGCTATTGATGGTAAGTTACAATATTTAAAAGCACACCCATTGGCATGCAATGTTTGTTGCTGGTTGTTGCTTATATTATGCAACTAAATAAATATTTCTCTTCCTTTCATCACTTTCTACCTCATTCTCTTTTGTTCTCCCCAACCCTTATTTTTTTCTCTTTTTCTCTCTCTATTGTATGACCACTAATTCCACCCCTTAAAGCCTTCTGACTTCATCTCTAAGGACACTTGTTAATTTATTCTGTATGCATATGCTTCAGTAGTGCAGTTCATGTCCCATAGTACTACTACACTTCTGTGATTCTCTCTAGGATCTCTGTAGAGCTCAAAGGAGCTGTATTGCATGATTAGGTTCACAGATCATGTGCCAGAGAATTTTATGAAGCTAAGCTGAGGCATAATCATATAGAACAAGGTAAAAGTGTTGCTGCTAAATAGTTAAGAGACAGGGCACTCAGGAGGCCAGGTGGTAAAGACTCTTAACTGAATGTGAGATTTGCAGTATTGGTTAAAGTGATTGCACCAAATAGGATGTCTTTAAATGGAAGCTAGAGTGGGAGTGCAGTCAGAAGAGAGTAATAGGGTTCTTGTTTTAGCCATCACAAGAGACAGAGAAGAGCATTCTCTCTCAGAGACAGGAGTCTTGCTGAAAGTGAGCAATGGTGAATGCAGTTAAAACAAATCAAGAGTTCAGGCAACTCGAAGCAGATGGAAAATTTGATCAGGAAAGAAGCGAGGAAAATGGAAGGACTGATGTTACTGTCTGCTCCAGGAAGGGATGCAAGCTGTTGCTCAGCATATATGAAAATGAAATAGGAATGGTTCACTCCCTCTGCTGAGGATCTCAGTCAGGTCTGCTGTTCTCCAGGCAAAAAGAAACTGAGGTAGAAAACTGCCCCCACAGGGAGAAGGTCAGAATGCCTTCCTTCTGATAGAGGTGATGCCAGCACTCTGATCTGTGCTACTCGTGGTTTCCAGGCTTTTGACAGAGCCTTTCATGGAGGAACATTTCTTTGATTTGTATTTTTGTTACACAAGAATCAAAAGATATTTTTCCCTATCATTTATATGATAGAGTGAGGCAATGATGCATGCTTTGGAAACACCATGCCTCAAATATGAATCCAGGAAAGAGGTTCATAAATGTGCCCAAGGCTAATTAGCTTCCATGCCCTGTAATAACCTATGCAGAGATCAAACTGGAAGAAACAATTGTTCTCTGTTTCACTACTGAGCTCAAAGTTTCCTTTTGTATGTGCATTGAATCCCTTTTCAAGTAAATTAAAATAATGCTTTCCATCCAACAGAGTATTAATCTTTCCTTGATTGTGACAGATATATTTAAAGTCTCAAAATGTACAATATTCTGCAGAGGGGTGGATGAGTAAAATGATTTATTTGCACTTAGTATTCTCTTCCACAGTGGGCATAGTCCTCTACTAGGTGTTTAATCAAGTTAATGCTATAGCTTTTGTGCACTCCTCTAAAACATCATAATTTCTTAGGGACAGGCAAGTTAAATATAATGAAAAACTGCTGTGGAACAGATGTGTATTTAACAATAACAATGAATGGCTTTGGAAAGATGAGTGGTATGCGAAGCACACATGGTAGAGCGTTATTTAGGGGATGGGAAGGACATTTAGGCACATCAAAGGGGAAACCCCTAAACTCTGTCATACTAGATTCTCCCCCAAAACTAGTCAGCTCCAGTCTCAGGTCATCTAAGGTGCTTCTTTCTCTTTACAATGACATCATCTGATCTGCCTGCTCACGCTGGTTGTGTGAGTTTTGACACGTGCATTGGTCACGCATCTGGCTTCATGAACCTCTTAAGGCCTGAACATCCACTTAGAGCAGATCTAAAGTCTCAAACAAATTTTATGTTTAAGAATATAGCATATCTTCATGTTGTGTCATGTAGCTGTGACAGGAGACCTGAATATTTAGTGCTACAGGTTGGATGTGAACAGATGGACCTTGTCATTCTGCTGTTGCTCACTGAGCTGCATTTGGGTTAATATAAAACCCTCCTCAGTGACAATCCATGTGCAACTGAACGTGGGGGATGGTGAGGGAATTAGCAGAGACAGTTTTATTCCTCTGTCCAGAGGGCAGACTGAGCAGTATTCAGCTTTTAGGAGAAGTGAGGATGCTCAGCATGTGTCCAATGTTTGTTGGCAGCCATGCACTGCAAGCCTGCATCTCCACCAATAAACTTTGCTGCCTGGAGGGATACTTCTGTTGGATCAAATTGTAATAATTAGATTGTAGCTGCACTTTGTACTCTCAGTTATGTCCCAACCATTAGTTCTGTTTTAATTACTTATTGATTGCCCAGAATGCATTTCACAGTTGGTATAATACAGAGCTTCACATAAATCAGAACACAGCTATGGTAATTGTCCTCTCAAGTGACCTAAACAGAGACTGTGTTCCAAAAGAGAAATCTTTTTAGAGATAAGGAGCAGAAATACAAACTGCTCCTTATTTTGAATCAAAACTCCAGACCCTAGTGGGTTATGAACATCAGATTTTGAGCCCCTGGCAGAAGATGGCCATGTTCCTTGTAGGGCAGTGTATGAAGGATAGAGTTCCTGTGTACATGCTTTATCTTCCTCCACAGCATCCTCTGGCAGGCAATACCAGTACCCTAGGTGTTTATTGAGAGTGGGCACTTCAGAATCCCTCTCCTACTAATGGAGATAGTGTCTTTAAATGCAGCAAATTCTAATGACTAGTTATTCCTAGGCTCTTCAGATTTGTTTTAGAGAGGAACTGAATGTGGCCTACCTGTGGGAGTGGGGAGTGTCTTTATCTCTCCATGCACTGAAGTAGGAATGTTAAGCATTTTGATGCAGCCTGGTGTACCTTCTGTTGGGGAACAAAGTGAGAAGAGGCATTCTGAGGGAGCTTTCCCTAGTCTGCCTTGAATGCCTTGCATGAATCTCAGCAGTGGAGCACAACTATAGTAGCACTGGAAGTAGATATTGGATCCTTAGCAATGGAAATGAATGCAGCTTTTAATTTGGCTTTAGGACCTGATGTTTTTTAACTGACTTGGCTTAACTCATTTATTTATATCTACATTATACTGTGGTCATAAGACCACATCCACCTTGGCATTTGTTTCTGGCACCTTGTAGTTTGTATTTTCAACCAAGTCCTTTGGAACTGCCTATTCCATGGACAAGTGAAGGCCATACAAGAAACCTTGGATGTTTTATCCTTTCATGTCATATATGTGCAATGTGACCAGAGAACCCTGCTGCTATTTGTGCACTACTAGCAGAGTTAGGAGAGAGAAATCATTTTCCTAGCAATGTATTTTCTGAAAAGTCAATGATTCTTTTAAAAGCTTTTCCATGACTTGTAATGTGTAAAGATATGTTTTCACAGGCCCATAGTTTTTTTCCCTTCACATTTTTTTAGGTACTTGCAAAACAAGTACCTGCAGGGACTGTAAGCCATGAGATGAAAATAGAAGGCAAAAGAAGTGAAAGCAATACAAATAGCTGCTTCAGAAGTCATTGTGATGCTTGTGCTGGAGAAACTCTACCAGGCTTAAGCAAACTTTCCATTGCAACTGCAATTTGGCATCCCTCATGTTACAAAGTTAGTGCACTTTCATGCATGTAATTCATGCTGTACATAACCTACAGGTGAGGACTTGTTAAAAAGCAAAATCACAGATTGCTCTTTTCTTACAGTGAAAGAGAGGGCAAGCAGAGCTTTAGGAATAAGAGGACCAGGAACAGGAATATTACTGAGAGGAGATGGGACTTTGCTATTNTGTCTGGGCTGCACTCACACTGCAGCCTCATCTGGAGCTTTTCACCACCCCAGACCCCCAGGCCCTGTTCCTCAGGGCTGCTCTCAGCCATTCACCACCACAGATATATACCATATACATGCTGGCTAAATGACACATAACTGTGATGTGTGAAAATGTGTTAATACACCAGCACGTGTCAGGTATCATTTATGCCAGGTTGAGAAGTGTGAGAAAATGCAGGTGGGACTATTAGGACAGAAGATAGTGGAGAGTAAAAAATTATGCTTTTTGGTGTGCATTTCTAATATTTTTTTATCTTTGTAATACAGGCAAAGCTGAATAATAACTGTTAGAAATAAGGCCTTGAGGAATACTGGTGCATTTTTACTAGTTTCTCTACATCTCAGTCATTGATTTAATACCTTATTAAAAAACTTTTTCATTACTTGCTTTTACCTACTCACCATCCTTATTACCAGCCAGCATTTTGGCCTTGAGAATTTCCTTCATATAAGAAGTTGAAATACCCAGAGCTACATGTAGATGTGAGGTATCCTATGGCTCTACATACATAACAGAAATCCCTTAGAATTCCTACATCATCTACACAAACGTGTGTGTGAAGGGCCCTAAAGAATGAGCTAAAGGTTCACTCTTTTTTTCCAGCTCAGAATATTGTGGGTATTGTTTGTATCCTGTTGCTGAAAGGGATTTTTATGTAGTAGCTCACAAGAAGGTTATAAATGCACTCCAAAAAAGCCCAAAGTGATACCTTATAATTTATGCCAATCTACGTGGTGAAAAACTGAAGCTCAGGAAAGTAATCTTACCAGAGTGCACAGAAGACATCTTTACCCATGGAGGGAGGGATGATGGACACATTCCCACTGGCTGGCTAAGTTCTCTTTTGACTTGTACTGCCTCAGGACTGCTAACATTAACACAGATTTAGTTTTGCCTGCTGCTGGCAATAGACTTTGGGACTGAGAGATCTTAGGCTCTTCCCTTATTAATTCTTGCAGCGTGTGTGGCTCATAGGGTTCATCTGTGTATCCTACTTGTGGATGAGGATTTTATTTGATGATGATTAAAAGCACTCACTGAGGACATTAATGGAATGTAACAATGAGGAATTCATTTGAGGAATGGAGAGGATGAGTCTAGTGTATCTTGTGGCATAGCTACTCTTGGCTCAGCAGCTCTCATCCATTATTTACTTCTGATCCTCATAAGAATGCCAGAATGCCTGCTGTTATCCTTTAAAAAGTGTGGCATGTTATTTCTGGACTGCTAATAAGTGTTAGATATGCTTGCCACGATGCTGGCCAGGACAACTGTTTAGAAACATCCACTGCCCTTAAGACAAATTGCAGAGAATAGTTTATCTGCCTCTTCTGTTACTCTAGCCCAGGGTGGTGATCTGCATTACCTTTTGGGAGATGTCCATGGATTTCCTTCTTCAAATTACTGCTTTACAATTGGTTTGGGGGGTGTGTGTGTGTGTTTGGCTTTTTGTTTGTTTGTTTTGGTGAGTGCAGAGATATATTTAGTACTGGAGCTGGTAGATCTTCAGAACAACTTGCAAGGTTGCTTTCAAGTTGCGTTCTTCCCGACTGAAGGAATTAACCATTGCTGACAACCCAGGATTTCTGCACTCTTCTCTCTGAAAAATCACACACCACTCAAGTTTCTCAGTTCCTTTCATGTCTCCTGTCTTGAGGAATTAAATCAGAGGGTTCTGCAGCAGAAAAGGACAGTGAGAAGTAACAGGAAACAGAACAGGGATGATCTGACAGGGAGTGTTGTGCACTTTAAGCCTTGGCTTCCTCTTCTGAAGTCCAAGAGCAAAAGAAGGTGATAAAATGTTGAAGGTCTTGGAATTGAAACAGCATTGTGGAGTTAAACGAGCTTCTGGGTGCTTCCTGGAAATCATCTCCAAATGCTAAAGTGACCAAGTGCTACAAGTGAAAAAGAAGAAATACCCAAAACACTATCTGAAGTTGACTTCCTTCAGCATAGCAAATGGTTGTCACTGAGCTAGCAAAACATGCAAAAGCTTTAAGAAAAAAGAAAGATTAAGTTAAAAATAGAGGGAAATGTACTTGGGCTTTTATTGGAAATGTACTTGGGCTTTTATTATGTTTATTGAGTACTCTCCATGCATTGTACCTTTGGGTGAAATAATAAATAATGCTTTCTTTGGGGAAAGCACAAGTAAGTTGACTGGTGCCATAAGGCTGAAAGGGAGGAAAGCTTATTAAGTTGTAAGTAAGTTGGGATTTTTCTCTTCAACACTTTAAACAAAGAACAGGTAGCTGCCACTTGATGGTGAAGGCAAGAGGTGACTGTCTCATTGCTTGGGAGGTAAATTTGAGTAGGGATTAATGGGTGAAAAAGGTCAGCTTCTGTAGTTGCAACTGTGACAGTCAGGAACAGACTGATGCTCTCACTGAGCTTTTTGCTCTGCGTACTGTTAAGGTTAGCTTAACAGACTCATTGTCTAGCAACTATTATCCTTAAGGGGTAGTCTCCAATCCTGTAATAATGATGTCAGCTATTGGCAAACTGTACTTGATGGAGAAATTAGCTTCTCCTCATCTCATTTATACCCCACCTAATCCTTCCAGCTATTCTTGATTCACATCTGTGCCTGTGGGAAACAAATCAGTCAGTGAATTGAGGCTTTTTTTGGGTTTATGCTGGACTTTTTGTTCCTAACTTTATCCACTCACTTAAATGATGTATGCATGTTTTCTAGTTGGAATATGAGCTTTCCTAAATGTGAATTTCAAACTGTAGATACAAAACTTTACAGATTTCCACAGTTTTTAGCTTCAGCTTGTGATGGGTATGGTAGTGGCAACTCCACGAAGTAATAGCCCTGATCTACTCCATCCAGCACATTATATCTATTTACTGAATCACCCTAAACCCAGGTCAATTTAAAAGAACAGATTATTTAACTTAATTAACTAATTAATTAAGCTAGTAATCCTCAGAAACAAAAAGCTTTCTTTGGCTTATTCACTACACAGCAGTGTAACAGATATAGACATGGTTTAGAAGTGAGATAGTGTCAATTTAGGGCAATGAAAATGGGGAGCCCTAATTTCCAAACTGTCTATGCTGTGCAACAGCTCAATTACAGGACACACTACTGAAGCATGGAAACACTCTAATGTCTCTAACTGACCTGACCTTCTCAGATAGGCTTTATCCCATTCAAGAAAGGGAATATCATGAAGTAAACCCCAAAATACCCAAGTTATAAACAGGTGTCCTGATTCATAGAACATTCAAACCTGCCATGTTAAGTTCATAGGACATTCAGTCTCTTCATAGGGTATCCAGGACCTTTCATCAGTCATTTTCAGACAGGCTATATTCCATTCAAAAAAGGGAATATCATGAAGTAACCTCTCAAAATATCCAAGTTCTAAGCAGCTGGCTTGTCTGATTCACAGCACATTGAAGCCTGTCATGTTAAGTTCATAGGACATTCAGTCTCTTCATATGGTATCCAGTGCTCTGAGCTTCTCAGAAGTTAAATATGAGAAGCCTGTGTTGTTGTGCTACTCATGCAATTTGTCAACTACCTTTCTCCAGAGAGGTGCAAGTGTTTTTCTTGTGTTTTACTGATTTTATTTCTGACCATTNGAAAGTGGATGTTAGGAGGAAGTTGTTTGCAGTGAGGGTGGTGAGACACTGGCACAGGTTGCCCAGGGAGGTTGTGGCTGCTCCCTCCCTGGAGGTGTTCAAGGCTGCTAGGAGCTCCCTCTATGACTGACAGATCCACTGCTGGGCAAGGCTTCAGCAAGGGTGGTAGTGCCTCTCTGACAACATACTTAAGAAGGGGAAAATCTTGCTGCAGAAGCACAATGGCAGCCAGAGAAGAGAGGAGTGAGGATAAGTGAGGGAAAAAACAACTCTGCAAACAAAAGGTCAGTGAAGAGGGAGAGAGAGGAGGTGCTCTGGATGCTAGAGCAGACATTCCCTNATTTGTCAACTACCTTTCTCCAGAGAGGTGCAAGTGTTTTTCTTGTGTTTTACTGATTTTATTTCTGACCATTATTTTATTTTTTAACTTTTTTTTTTTTTAATGTCTATCAGAGTATTCTAGCAGCAGGAATTTCATCCCAACGCCCACAGATGTCATTTAGTGCTGAAATTCAAGCACTGTATGCCTACTGCCAGCAATGACACCCACTCACTAGAAATATTTGTGAAGCTATATGGGCAAGGTCAGACCTGTGAACATACCTCATCCTCAAGAACANCTTGCAGCCCAAGGAGGTTAACAGTGGAGCAGACATCCACATGCAGCCTGTTGAGGGCCTTACACTGGAGCAGGTGACCATTTTTTTCTCCTTCCCCTGAGTTGGGGACCTGCCAGCCTCAATGGAAGGAAGAGATTTGATGGTTGCATACAACAGACCACATATCCATAGAGATTTGTTTGGATGGGCCACTGCAGTTCTTGATTGTGGTCATTCTGACCACTTCTCTTCCCTTTACACATTCTGCTTGGTACCTTTTGTAATCCTTGGGGCAATTACAGTAGTTGTGTGTGTGAGGATGCATTGAACACTGGCATTACACAAACATTTAATTGGAATGGGAGCTACTAGGCCAATTTCTATAATTTAAAATATTTTAGCTGGAATAGAGAAGACTTTCTGAGGCATGGCCATGTGCCACCTCCCAGTGCTATCAAAAGTACAGCCTGATAAGATGTAGGCACTTCTGCACAGAGAGTGGTGTCACTGAAAAGTCATTGTCTTAGTAAATTTCAGTATTTTTATGGAGGCAACAGTACTGTGCATGGTGTTTGTGAGCATGCACTGCCACTGCCAAAAAACCCCCAACAACCCAAAATCCAACAGACAATCAATCAAACAAACACCCCTCCAAAAAAACAACAACCAACAAAGAAAACCCCCCAAAAAACCCAACTACTCCCACCAAAAAACAAACAAGCAACAACAACGGTGTTTGTGAGCATGCACTGCAAACCAAACCAAACTAAACCAAACCAAACCAACCAAATAAACAAAACCCAAACAAACAAAAAACCAAACCCAACAAACCCTGAAAAAAGAAAGGGAAATAAAAACTTAAATCTTGCCTTTAGGTTTATTCTCCTAACTGCTTTCCCACTGGGAATTTTGATAATGGAAATGTAGAAAGTTATCATTGCTAAGAATGAATTTCATGACTATAATCACTGCCAGTACATGCTGAGGATATAGATGAGTTACAGAGTCTGTCTCCAGCATTGATCATGGCTGTGGGAACCATTAAAATCTATTAAAAACTTTTAAGTGATTAGTCACATCCCAAACACAGTGTGAATATAATGAATACAAATATGATGTGTGAGGGAGGATGAGTTGTTTTAAAACTTCATTTCTGATCAGAATAACAGAAGGAATATCATTTATCTTGCCACCTTTAACTTTGAATCAAGCCTTGTAAGTTTGGGCAAATTAACTGCAAACTGATAAGGCTTTAGTGCAACAGGTATGCAATTAAGGCACAACAAAAGGGGGTTTGTTATTGGGCTCAGAATGTAATTTGGAAGTTTTAATTGCCTTTGCAAGCCAGGGGAAAGTTCATTCTGAATGTTTTACTTATCTTCCAGGAACCATAATTATGTCAGAGGAATTGCAAGATGCTTTGGATAATATGTATGATGCTAGAATTCCAAAACTATGGTTTAAGATTTCCTGGGAGTCAGCTACTTTAGGGTTTTGGTTTACAGAGCTCCTTGAAAGAAGCCAGCAGTTCAGCAGCTGGCTGCAGAGTGGTCGACCAAATCAGTTCTGGCTGACTGGATTCTTTAATCCACAGGTAAGACTGACAGAGAGATCTTCTTAACTCCTATGTAACCCTTAAATGAGACCTTGAGAGAACTTCAAGATGACTCAATAATGAAGTGTAGTCTAATTCCAGTAGAAATATATTAAAAATTAACTTCAACATCTACTGAAGATTTTTTTTGTTAGACCAACATGATGGAATGCATCTTCTAGTTGCTTTAATTATAGTGTGGAAATTGGGTAAACACATCTCACATTTCAGTGTTATCCTCCTTTTCCTCCCTCCTCTGTCACAGTGATCTGGTGTTCATTCATTATATTAAAATTCCTTAAGAGTACAAAAGAAGGTAAGTTTCACAACTTTGACCCAGGAAGAAGAGATTTGGACTTGGATTTCAGTCCTTGAAAATCAGTTTCTTGAAGTGGAGGTTTTGTTATTTATACCACCCCAGGATTGTGCCAGACTCAGTCTGCAGAGACATTAAAAAATAGAGCCTCTTGCCTGCACCATCTGAAATAACAACCTGGCACAAAATGAAAGATAAAAAGGAAACAGCTGAGCACAGAATTAAAAGAAGTGAAGTATGCATACCTAGGTGATGTGTAGTCTCCTTACACAGCCATCCCTGTTCATTAAGGCTTTTTGTGATTCACAGATGTTTGTGGGAAGTAGGAGTTGTGGAAGTGAGTCATGGTGAGAGTATCCAGCCAACAGGTTTCTGTGAAGCCTTAGCAAAAAGCTATTTTAAATATCTATTTTAATCTCAGTACTTGTTAGCAATGCAAAAGCTAGCTGAAACAGCTGCCTAGAATAGAGAAAGCAACAGTGGCAAATATTCTCTAGGACTGCTGCTGGGAAATATCCATCTATCATCTATCCTGTGTCAGCTGTCAGCTGATAGCCCTTTAAAGCATGGAAGTGTGCTCACAGAATCCCTGAGCAAAGGATTCCCAACCAGGAGTCTTAAGGAGAGGAGTTTTAATAAAATGATTATGCTCTCACAGTTTGTTAGCAACACATCAACAGTGGCACATTTGAAATGACTGAGGCAGTGATCAGGCAGGCCACAACCCTAACTGGCTTTGGGGTTTGTTGCTGTTTGTAACACCTGAAAAATTGTCAGAAAAGTCTTTTTGTTTGTGAGATGAAATGCAGCTCCTGTGCAATTTGTAATCTGCCTACTCGCATGGTTCTCACTGCTTATAGTCAATGGGTAAATGCCATGGATAACACAAGACAATAAAGCAGATTTATAGCACTGGGAGAAGGAGGCATTCTGGCAATAAAAAATAATATAGGGCCTGGCTTTGCCTTCTCTTGGGCTGTTTATACACAAGGATAAATTCAGTAATTGCACAGAAGTTAATCTTTGTTTATAGTGATACAAATGAGAGCAGGCTCAGGCTTCTATGTAAAAGAAACCTGATTCCCTCTGTGCATTGGGCTAAGGTAACTGGAGTGAACAAAACAAGAGGTGCCATGAATCTTCTGCCCTCTTGGAAGTTAATCTGATGTCACTGGATTTTTTTTTTCCCCTGAAAAGAATGTGACACTCTGCATATCTAATTTCTAGCTCCCAAATTCCATATTGTGGCTGACATTGTTTTATTGTTTCCTTGTTTACATCTCTGTATCCAGGTGCTGGCACTTGTCTTAGACATGAATTTTAAGCCCTCTGAGGCAGAATTTCCCTTTTGGTTGCATAGTATGTAACATAGTAAAACCTTGGCCTATTTATAAGACACTCAGATGTCAAAACATTGCAAACACTAATAAAATGAGGTGCAGTGCCTCCATTCCTCTGTGCCCACTTGATTCTGCTGTACTTTGCTCACTGTAGAAACTGCAAAGTAAGTGACAAACAAGGAACCTCCTAAGCAAGGTGAAGGAGAGAAAATGATTCTAGAAGCAATATAATTAACTGATTTCCATATATCTGGTAATAGCTTCCACAGATGCCTGCTTCTCCATCACTAAAAGGTTCAGAGTTAGTTTTCACTGGTGATTTTATCAGCCTTCAGTGAACACACCAGGGAGAAGTTCAGGAGAAGGCAGAGGAAGAAAGGAGAAATAATCTTCCCTGTTTCTGAAGTCTCAGCATGCCTGCCCCCCACCCCCCACCAACACAACAATACACAGATTCACAGACCATGCAAACAAAACTGTGCAAAGATTACCAGAAATCAAACCCAGTGTCATGGCAAGTGGTCTATTATGTCCCTGACAGAGAGGTTTGAGGGGAGCCAAGCCCTCAGCTGTAAAGTGGCACCTCAAGCCAGTTGATTCATTCTTGCTGTTTATTGTGCTGTTCACCTGCTCTGGGATACCCAGCTGGGCCTCCAGCTCACAGCTATAGCCTTTAAACACTGTCTAGGATTCATTCAAATGAGCAGAGAAGTGTTGCAAGTCCCAGTGCAGACAGCACATAGGTCCTGCCATCGCTGTGAGAACAGTCTGCACTCCAAATCTTATCCCTGAAGACAGCTCACAGCTCCGAGCTTACTTTTACTCTAGTGTTTCCCACAGTGCCTTTGAACTATTCCCTTAATACAGTCATTTCTCTGTCCTCTCCTCTTCAGGCTCTTCTTTCTTGAATATTTCAGTTTATCTGGGATCTAGCAGCCCTCTGGGGCCTTCTGGCAGCGAACGCTTGGTGTATTTTAAACTCTTGGTACCAGCATGTTTCTACAAATTAGAATTCCACAAATTAACTACAAAGATTCAGCTTTCATTTAATGGTGTTTCTGATAGAAGAACTTGGCCTTTAATCCTGTCTCCCTTAGCTATATGCCAGAGTTCTCAACTACTTCAAATGCAATTACAATTATCCGTGCTATCGCAAAACCTCTTTAAGACACTTCTCCCGAGGTCTCTGCAATGGTATTAGTGAGAAGCAACCAATGTCAGTTAGCCAAAACATCTGAGTTCATGAATGTCACCTCATGTTCTCCTGACTTGAAGGGCACTGCATAGCTGCAGAGTGCTCAGCACACGCAACAAACACTCGAGTCCCAGCAGCCAGAGGCTGTCCTCTGCACTCAGCAGGCTAACATGCTCTTGGTGCTGCAGCTGACTTCTTTCTACTCCTTTGGCTCTAACAGCAGATCAACAGAGCATCCTGCACTGTGAATACTGCAGAAAAATTAGAAGCTTTGTTGCTCCTGATTTCTTCCTGGCTGTGCTGCTGGCTCTCTAATAGCCACCTCTGTGTTCCCCACATGGCTATTTATGTTCTCCCATCTCTGTCTCCAGATGCCTTGTTTCTTTCCTCTGGAGTCTGTCCTGGAGCTTCTTCCTTCCTAGTTGTCTTTCTCAGCAAGTCATAGAATCATAGAGTGGTAAGGTTGGAAGGGACCTCAAGGATCATCTAGTTCCAACCCCCTGCCATAGGCAGGGACACCTCCCACTANTGGCCTCCTCTGGACCCACTCCAACAGTTCCATGTCCTTCCTGTGCTGGGGGCTCCAGAACTGCACACAGCAATGTGGGAATGCAGGATTTGTAGGAAAGCACTGGATTTAAACAACTGAATTTAGTTTTGTGTGCAGATAAAATTCAGTGGGATGTCACTATTATATGGGGGGGGGTAAGGGTGAAATGGGTAAGTTCAACTATTTAAAAGCACTGTGTCATATTCAATCTCCTCAGGGTTTCCTCACTGCTATGAGGCAAGAGACAACTCGCATGAATTCAGCCAAAGGATGGGCACTCGACAGTGTTGTCTTGCAGAATGAAGTGACCAAGATGATGAAAGAAGATGTGACTGGCCCTCCTCCTGCTGACATTGGTGGGGTTTACATTTATGGCCTCTTCCTGGAAGGGGCAGGTTGGGACCGCAGAAACAGTAAGCTGGTTGAGCTGGCACCAAAGGTAAGGATCAAGTGACAATGTCTGGCTGTGGCATAATGTGGTGTGCTCAGACAACACCAGCAAGTGTTCTGAGTGCCTGCAGCAGTGGTTTCACAATGGACTTTTAAGAGGGCAAAGCACTAGCAGGTCTGGGAAGAAGATAGATTGTGTCCACTCACCAGAATCAAACAAAAACATTCCTGTCAGAAAATGAACTTAGGATGCAGGGCACCAGAGCAGACCAGCTGCTGGGCTCTTTGGCTTCAGGGGCCCAAGAACCATAGCTGTATTTGAAAAAAAAACCAGTGCAACCCATAGCCAGCCTTTTTTTGACTGACCAAGTGGGACCCCATCAAAATGTCCAAAGCCCAGGACTGGGTTTGGTGACAGCTGCTGTGGAGGTCAGTGTCTGGATGGCTAGAAATCCCTGGCATTTGGTTTAGAATAGGAGGAAGAGCATTAGTTCTGGGCTTATGATCAGTTATCCATGCATGGAGTTACACTTAACTGGTGTGACTAAGCAGATTTAAACCTAGCTGTGGAGCAGTGATTAGCTGCTGTGGTCACTGCCCAAGGAAAGCTGCCACTGTCTGCACTAGTCATTTTTTTCCAGACTGTCCTGGAACTGGAGTTGAGATAAGTCCTCTCCATAGGTAAAAACACTTTTGTGTCTGCCTAAGAGCAGACTCTTACATACCAAACCTTGCCAGCTGTAGCTTCTGGTGACAGCTGTTGCCTGATTTGTCAAAAGACACCTTCAAACACAGAGCTGACACAGGCACAGCAAGCTATTGAGTTCTTCCCCCCCTGCCAATGAATACTTTATATTACTGGGAAGCCTGAGAGGCTCCAGTCTGCATAAACACCTTGTACCTTGTGTCTTTGAAACTCCACTGCCAGCTGTCTGGAGGTAACGAGTAGGCTTGCTAAAGGCATCCTGGCCTTGGTAGCTTATGATGGAACAGGAGGTGGAGAAAGAATGGGGAATACTAGCCAAAGTGGGGAAAGGATGGGAAAAAAAGACAATGATCTCTCTCCCTGCTACTTCCTTTTCCTTCCAGGCTTCTTGACATCTGTTGTCTCTGAGCAGCCACTGGCTTAGAGTCAACATAATAGAGAGCAGAGGAGTTGTGTTCTCATGCATACCCCTGCTGAGGTGCTGGTGCTTTTTGCTGAAGACCATCAGCGAATCCAGCTCCAGCATTTGTAGCTCAGACACCCTGTCCTGCCTCTCTAACGCTCAGCTCCATCTCTCTCTCAACATTCAGGTGCTGTTCACGAGTCTTCCTGTAGTCCACGTGTATGCTGTCAGCACCACAGCACTGCTGAATGACCGCAAGCAGCAGCAAGGGAGTGTGTACTGCTGCCCTGTCTACAAAAAGCCTCGGAGGACAGATCTCACATACATTTTCTCTTTGCATCTGAAAACAGTGCAGAATCCTGACCATTGGACTCTACGGGGGGTTGCACTGCTCTGCAGTTCAAAATAAGGACCGACAGGTAGCTGTAAAGAGAGAGCCACCTAGGAAAGCCCATCTGCAGCCAGCAGGGCTTCTGCCGTTCTGACAAAGTGGTGGCTATGTTCTCCTAGGGGTATGGGGATCAATATGTGATGTGTAGTGTTAGATACACATAGATCAGTTTGCTCTGTTCACAGCCAAAGTGCTGAAGGCATTCAACTTAGGAATATCAGAGGGAAAACTGTTGCAGGTGTAGAATTTGGCAACTGTTACAAAGCAAGTGAGGCTATAATCAACTGGATTGCTGCTAAGGGAAACACTAGGGAAAAGAGGCACTTGTGATAGTGACAAGTATTCTAATTATGGTGGTTCTTTTGTAGATGTTATCTTCTTAACATAAGACTTCTTCAAAATATGATAGAATTCCTTTAAAATCCAACTTTGTAGTTAAAAACTTATCATCCATGGCCCTATTAAATCTGTGAGGACAAGTGAATTAAAGGTATGGCAACACATTGCTGCTCAGCATGTATTGCAATGCACAGCTCCTTTGATTTTGCATCTGTAGGCTTACTGGGTGGTTTAACAAGTGGTTGCTGTAATTAGTGGGAGGTGTCCCTGTCTATGGCAGAGGGTTGGAACTAGATGATCCTTGCAGTCTCTTCCAACCTTACCATTCTATGATTCTATAATTTCCTTCAATTTGTTTATACCAGTGATTGTGGAAGCTGCACAAACAGGTGAGTTGACCTTGCACATGTAGTGGCCTCTGCACATATTAACTCTTTTCTGAACCTATAAAGAAGATGTACACACATGCAAAAGAAGAGGTTTGAAACTCTGAGTAAACACATTTGACACCACTTTGGCACCACTCATTGCCTGAATGTGGAATCTCAAACCTCTCTGCTTTTTATTCTGCAGTTTAGGTAAAAAAAAAAAAGGCAAAAAAAAAAAAAAGGCCATTTTTGGAAGTAGATTCACCTGAAATGATTGGAGTAATTTTTGTGTGCTACCACCATGTCTGTCTACCCTGTAATTGAAGGGTGATTGCTACTGCTCTTTTAACAGACAGCAAACTGGTTGGGTTTTTTCACTAGCACAAATTCAAAGCAAAATAAATTGCTGTTGGATGTTATTGCAGTGAATGCTTTCTTAATCACTTCTTCTTTTTTCTCCCCCTTGTAAATGCTTTCAATTCTTTGTATAAACACTTCAATTTCTTTTCAGCTGGTGTCTAAAAAATTACTTCATCCTTTCCCATAACCAGTCTTACTCTGCAGTTAGCAATTGCAGGGCTCTTTCCATGAGGAAGTTTGATGTTCATGCACCCACCCAGGACTAAGCAAAAAGTGCCAGGTTTGTTCTTGGAAAACAGCAGAGAGGGACAGGATCCCTTTGCACCACTGAGCCAGGAGCAGCACTTGTTGCACACACAGTGTTGGTGACATCTCACCAAGCAGAGCTACCTGTTCAAAACACACACACCAGGCTTCCACAGCTGTGCACCAACCAATTTCCTGGAGAATTTTGCTCCTGAGAAGGGGGAAGGGTTAAGCTTTCAGATCACTGCTCTTGGAAATGATAAAAAAGGGGGAACTTAAAGGTGGAAAAGGCTCTGCTGTTGCATAGAAATGGAAGTTGTAGAGCACAGTGTTCTCTCCATATGGTGCTGCTGTGAAGGAGTGTGGGGTACATTAACTTTGCTCTCTTGGTACATCTAAAATTCAGGTCAGTAGCACTGAATAATATGAAGGGCATACACTGAAATACCTTGCACAACTGAAGAACTCACTGCTTGATATGAAAGCAGAGCATCCTCTGAACAGCTGAATTTAGAAGTAAACATTAAAAAATACATATTTAATAGGGGTTATATGCAGTGCTATGTGATAAGCTCCATGGAAACTGCATCACTTCCTTTATTGAGTAAAACAAGAAAATGGAATGCAATATAAAGAAAATCTATAGGCAATTATGTTCTGGCACTTAATGTTCTGCTGTATAAAAATGCAAATAAATAGCTTATTTGAACTTTGACATTTTCAATTCAATAGCTAAACCCTGTTTGTCAGTTCAGGAAAATGTCAAACCTGGCAGAACAGCATGCAGGCCATGTTAGAGAAGAAGCAGACAAATCATGCAGCACTTCCACATAGCTGTGGTGCTATATGGAACTGAAAAAAAGAACATACAGCCACCTGCTTCTAAGAAAAACTTCCTATAACTAGTAAAAAAAGCAACCAAATATCCAATCTATCCTGTAAGCAAGACCTTTTTTTTTTTTTTATATGCATCTACAGTACAGTGGAGATGTACAATTTAGAGTTGAAAGAAATGTCTG
Source organism: Ramphastos sulfuratus (assembly GCA_013399055.1). Taxonomy (NCBI): domain Eukaryota; kingdom Metazoa; phylum Chordata; class Aves; order Piciformes; family Ramphastidae; genus Ramphastos; species Ramphastos sulfuratus. Next base: position 125 of record WBNM01014689.1, on the reverse strand, counting down.
CCTCTCCCTGTCTCCCTTTCTTCCCCTGCCCTTCCATTCAATGGAGCTGCTGCTTCCAATCTGACAACAGTAATTTGATTTGAAATGTCACTGACATATTACAACATTGAATCATAGAATCATAG
>WBNM01014684.1:1595-20375 GCA_013399055.1 Ramphastos sulfuratus | reverse complement strand
TGTAAATATAGCTTCATCTAAACTTCCAGCCGGCTGAGTTCTAGTCTGGGTGATTTTACAAAGTGTGGGGGGGCGGGGAACTCCCTAACCCACATCACACAGGTTGCCCAGGGAGGTTGTGGCTGCTCCCTCCCTGGAGGTGTTCAAGGCCAGGTTGGACGAGGCCCTGAGTAACCTGTGCTAGTGCGAGGTGTCCTTGCCTATGGCAGGGGTTTGGAACTAGATGATCCTTGACATCTCCTTCCAACCTTACCATTCTATGATTCTAAAGTAAAAACAATTACTGCACATTACCACAAACACCATCCATATTAACAGAGCAATACCTCATGCAAATTCTTCTCTGAGCTTTTCTTAATATACAAAGGAAAGAAAGGATCTCACCTGGATCTCCCAAAATAAATCAGGAAAGAAAACCTTCAGAGCCATAAAATATTTCTTGAACATAATGCAAAACCAATGAAAATCTAAATCTTCTGCTTCCCTATAAAATGAAAGCCTGGTTGGCACCACTGTACCAAAATGAGTTTAAGATTATTCAATTAATTCTTCTGCAGAATCAAGTCTTCACCTCTGTGAGAGGTTGATTGCCCCTCCCCTGATGCAATCAACAAAGATAAAGACTGCCTTTGTTAAAGATGGGCCCGGATTCCTGGCAAAGCTGAGATGCAAACAGCACCTCTGTGGACTTAGGGGACTTGGCCCAGATATCTGCCAGAGAGCTTGGGAATGCTAGATAGTGTCTTGATGCCAGCCTGGCTTGAACGCCCAGGACCTGATACTTCACACCAGCTACCCCGAAAAGACTTCTGTGTATTTGGGGTATGGACAGGTAAGCGGCGCAGGGAGGGGGCGTAGGCCCTGCCCAGTACTGCCGCAGGACTCCTTATCAGATACATGATAATGCACAAGATTTCCTGGGGAGCTGCACCTGCACAACTGCCTAAAAACTGTATAAAAAGACACAAGCAATGCCTGGAAGAGGGATGCACCTCCACCAGAGCTCCTGCACGGGTGCACCTCCACCGGACCACCACTACCGGAGCGCCTCCCACAAGGAGGACTCGAGGAACCACTCTACAGAAGGACATCCCTGGGCCAGGCAAACTTCTCTCTCCCCCTCCATCTGCAGCTGATGGTAATATAATCCCTGTTCTTCCCTGCTCTTAACTTTTTTCTCCGTTGTTCCCTCTCCCTCTCTCCCTCGGTTTTGTTCAACTTTATCCTTTAATAAATAGTTCTTCGTGCTATCTGGTCTCATTTGCACCTTAATTTCACAGCACGGACATCTAAAAGAACCAGTCTTGCTCCTCTGGACAGAGATACTGTTCATCTCTGTTCTCCAGACCCTGACAACCTCACAGACATGACTGAGAGAAGGAGATGTGATAACACCCAGGAAAAAGTCAACACACCTTGGGAAATAGTTTTGCTTCTTATTTTTCTGTGGGCAGGTGAGACTGCCTTGTTATGCAACAGAATTACAGGAAAAAGAAATATTTAAAATCTAAACAATACAGCAAGCTTCCTAAAAATTATAGAAGGCAAAAACCAAACTATCATGAGCTTTCTTCATCTTTTTTCCTAACTTTAAACAAAATATTTTTTCCTGCCTCATTTTGAGTAGCTGTCATCCAAGAAATCTTTTTTCCCATTCTTACCTGTCCAGCTGGTTTAAAGAAGCCACTCTTTTCTTGTTCTCACCCTCAATTCAAAATAAAATAATTTTTGGAGAAGAGCATTTTTTGCACCTTTGCATACAGATAGATGGAGACAAAGGCTTCCTAACACAAACTAAATAATGTACCTTGGCACTTTTGCCATTCAAGACACACGAAGACAGGCTGAAATGGCATCCTGATCTTGCAGCTTTAGCAAAGTGTTCATGGCTAAAAGCATTTTTTTTTCTCACAAAACAGCTTTAAAATAAAGGCCCCAACGAATTGGAATCAGAAGTACACTCTGTTTAATGGTCTTTTCCAAGACTCACTTAACTATGCGACACTTAACATGGAACCAGACTGCAGTACATCTTTTGCATATACCATCTCTGTCTAATGTTGACAGTATCAAGCCAACACTTTAGAAAGAACAGGAAGATTTTTAATGGTCACATTTGATAATCCACCGCAGTAAGGCTCTCCTTGCTCCTCCCAATACGACTTCTAAATATTTCTGTTGCTTCTTCCATGTCATAACATCCTAATTCATCTATTAACAAAGACGTTAATGATGACTGACTGGAATAACAGTAATCAAGATAGTGCTGTTAAGACACCCTGCTGTGTTAGGAAAGCTGAAAAACCTAAGTTGTTCTGCAGATCATGTGTACAACAACTATACCACGTTGCTCAGGATCTCTTCACAAGCATAATGGTTTCTTTAATTTCTAAGCTGATAAAGAATTGTCATGCTTTACCTGTGACTTCATCTCATAAAGTGTAGCATCCTCTGGAGTTAACTGAAGTGCTTCATCCCACTTGTGAATAGCCTCTCGGTACCTGTAGTTAAAACAATATTACAGTCTCACTAGATTTAAAGATATTAGAAATTTCTATTTACATCCTGACATAGAATCATAGAATGGTAAGGTTGGAAGGGACCTCAAGGATCATCTAGTTCCAACCCCCTGCCATAGGCAGGGACACCTCCCACTAGTACAGCTCACTCAAGGCCTCCTCCAATCTGGCCTTGAACACCTCCAGGGAGGGAGCAGCCACAACCTCCCTGGGCAACCTGTGCCAGTGTCTCACCACCCTCACTGCAAACAACTTCCTCCTAACATCCAGTCTAAATCTCCCCTCTGCCAGTTCAAACCCATTGCCCCTCGTCCTGTCATTGCAAGACCTTGTAAATAGTCCCTCCTCAGCCCTCCTGTAGACCCCCTTCAGATACTGGAAGGCTACTCTAAGGTCTCCTGGAAGCCTTCTCTTCTGCAGGCTGCAGAGCCCCAACTCTGGTAACCTGTTCTCACAGGAGAGCTGCTCCAGCCCTCTGATCATCTTCGTGGCCCTCCTAAATAAGGTGCCATGGCATCTTCTTTAGCATCAGTGAAGTTTTCTAACCACTTTCCTGTAAGACATGTTCAACTCTTTTCAGGAACTATTTGTTCTTCTGACCAAATGGATGCCCAGTACGACTGTTCAACATGCCTCAAGTGAATTTGCAAGTCAGTACAGGAAACTGATGACAAAACAATGACTTTAGACTAGAAACTTTGAACTGAGTCAAATTCTCACTATTATAAAAATCACCTTTAAGCATAAAGAAATATAATCTGAGCAAACATGCTTTGCCACAGTCATAATTTAGTGTTTCTTTTCAGTATAAAAAGGTTGAACACAGCAGCTGCTCTCTTGCATTTCTGTACTGTGAACGGCTACAGTGAAATTACTCAACTTTAGGAAGGTCAACACTCTTCATAGTATGTTGCCCTTCCCTAGAAAGCAGAAGGAAACTGAAGAGTTGACCAGAACTGATAAAAATTTCAGTCTTTGTCTTGAACAAAGAGATAAAACTTGGACAAATGCACAGCAGGGTTTTGAAACTTAGTGAAGAACTGTAACAGCGTAATAAAATGCAGTTATGGGATTGGAGTCTTTCAGCTCCAAAGGAGACCTCAGATTAACATTAATGAGTCTGTGGGGTATCACACATTCACAGATACCATCAGGTTGGAAGGAACCTTCAAAGGTCATCTTGTCCAGTTCCCAGCAGTGAGCAGAGATACCTCCAACTAGATCAGCAAAAGCAGCTTAAATCAAACTCCCATTAAGATTCAATTGCATTGTTCAATTATTCAGTATATATCATGACTATAGCATCCTCCAACAGAAACTGGCTGCTTGTCAGTGGATGGGTGGACAATTCATTGGGTTAAGAACTGGGTGGTAAATGCAGTTAAATCCAGTTGGTGACCAGTCCACAGTGGTGTTCCCCAGGACTCAATACTGGGGCCAGTTGTCTTTCATATCTTTATCAATTATCTCATTGAGGGAATAAGTAAGTTTGCAGATGACACTAAATCACTAAATTGGGTGAGAGTGTTGATCTGCTTGAGGGCAGAAAGGCTCTGTGAAGGGATCTGGACAAGCTGAGTGATGGGCTAAGGTCAGATGCATGAGGTTTAACAAGGCCTCATAACACATGGTGTGGCACAGCTAATGCACAGTANAGATTTAGACTGCATGTTAGAAGGAAGTTCTTTGTAGTGAGGGTGATGAGGCACTGGCACAGGTTGCTCAGGGAGGTTGTGGCTGCTCCCTCCCTGGAGGTGTTCAAGGCCAGGTTGGAGGAGGCCTTGAGTGACCTGTACTAGTGGGAGGTGTCCCTGCCTATGTCAGGGGGTTGGAACTAGATGATCCTTGAGGTCCCTTCCAACCTTACCATTCTATGATTCTATAAAAATCATGCTTTAGTCCCATGATGATGGTCCAAACCTTCAGAAACTTCTGATACTTGTCCAAATGAATAATAATCCCAGCTGATTGGAGGCCTTGCTCATGGGAAATTAGCTTTGTAGATAGAATACCTGGGAGTCCCATGGGATAAGAAGTTGAGCATGGCCAGCAACATGCTCCAGTGGCAAAGCAGCCCAACAAACAGCCTGAGCTGCCTTAGTGTCACCAGCAGACAGAGAGATGATCTACCTCAGTTCTGGTGAGACACCTCAAGTGTTGTGTCCAGTTCTGGGCTGTCCAGTTAAGACAGACCATGGGCATAATGGAGTGAGTCCATTAACAGGCCATAATGATGATTAAGGGCTTGCACCATCTTGCCAAAATGTAAAAACATCCAATTTGGAAGAGGGGCAAAGAGTAAAGGAAGACAGAACCAGGCTGTTTTAAGTTGCGCTCAGTGACAGGACAAGAAGGAACAGGCACAAACTAAAAGCACAGGAAATTGTTTAAATGGATCTCCATTGTTGGAGATATCTAAAACTTGGCTGGACAAAACCCAGAGCAACTTGACTGAGCAGGAAGTGGAGTAGAATATCTCCTAGGATTCCACAGGAATATATTATACTCAGGCATCAGCAACCTCAGTTATAAATTATTCAAGGTTAAATATGATCATCTCTTGTCTGAATGACAGTAAATCTTAAGTAAAATATAATCTTATGGAAAGACTCAATTTTTAGCTATTTCATAAAAAGTTCTCTAAGTCACAGAATAAGTTTGCACATTTTGATTTTACAGAATATCAAATTAGTATTTCCAGTGAAAGTCAAACCCTCATCTGTACATAATGTAACTAAGCATCTAAAACCCCAGTAAAATAAAGCATTCTTTAAAAAATACTATCATGACTTGAAATTCTGAATTGCTATTTGCATGAGCAAACACTAAATTTCATCTGCTCATTTCAGTAATTTTATCAGCTGTTTCAGTAACACAGTACATAAAAAAAAAAAATTATACTACTATAACCAGAACTTAATTACAATGGTCTCTTCTTTACTGCAATGTCATAAAAACGAATAAATTATTGAGAACTAGATACATCTGGGATGGCTTCACTGTAGAAGACTTGATGGATATTGCCAATTTTTATTTAACAGCATATCCCATAGCTCCCCTAAAGTACTAAAACTGCTCTCTTCAGACGCATTACTGACCATCTGGGAGATACACAGACTTGGCATGTTTTATTACAGCTTGATAAGCTTTTTAAACAAATATCTCATGCTTACACTTCACTTCTTCACCACTTCTGGGAAAACAGGATGTCCTGAACTCTTAAAATCATTAAAATCAATTCCTATTTCCATAACGGGGTTTTATTTCACACAGAATCCTCCAACTAAAGGAACAAATCCTGTTCAAGTTAACACAGAGATCAGGTTTTGAACCAGACATCTGGCATCCCTCAGGGGTGAGTGCTGAGACCACCGCAGTGTAACATCTTTGTCAGCGACATGGACAGAGGAATCAGTGCACCCTCAGCAAGTTTGCAGATGGCACCAAGCTGTGTGGCACAGTCGACTTGCTAGAGGGCAGGGATCCATCCAGAGGGACCTGCACAGGCTGCAGAGGTGGGCCCAGGCCAACCTCATGAGATTCAACAAGGCCAAGTGTAAGGTCCTGCACCTGGGTAGGCACAATCCCAAGCACAACTCCAGGCTGNAGGACAAGGGGCAATGGGTTTAAACTGGCAGAAGGGAGATTTAGACTGGATGTTAGGAAGAAGTTCTTTACAGTGAGGGTGGTGAGGCACTGGCACAGGTTGCCCAGGGAGGTTGTGGCTGCTCCCTCCCTGGAGGTGTTCAAGGCCAGGTTGGACGAGGCCTTGAGTGACCTGTACTAGTAGGAGGTGTCCCTGCCTATGGCAGGGGTTGGAACTAGATGATCTTTGAGGTCCCTTCCAACCTAAACTTTCCTATGATTCTATGTATATAAAATGTTAAAAACTATTACTGTAGGATCATAACACACAGGATTACACTCCTATAGCTTTACTCCAACCAGCTTGCCACAACTGATGCTTTAGAACAAACTGAGACAGGGCATGCTCAGAGTGACACTGTAATATCTCAGTATATATTGAAGAGATGAGAGAGTATCAAGTTAAGACAAAATGAGATAAGCTTGCAGGACAGAGCACAGGACTACAGTGGCAGGAGAGAGCAGGAGGAAGCTGAGCACCTGGAATTCTTAGAGACCTGGAGAGATGCTCATATTATCAGATGAATATCAATGGTCAGTGGTCACCAGAAGCAGCAGCTAGAACAATTTTAATCTAGCCTATGGTCAAATTCAGACTTTGATGGAAACTAGAGAAAGAGAACACTAGTGAGTAGTTATACAGACCACATAAAAAGGAAAGATTATTTAAAAACAAAGCAGACATTGATTACAGGAATAGACTTCCCTTTTCCAGGCTGGGAGATGATGCAGGGCTGGACTGTGGACAAAAAATGATTCAAGGAACAGATGAAACCTTGTAGTGTATTTTTGTTAAGTAAGAATGGTTAATAGCACAAGTTCTCTCTGCAACTGTTAACTTAGATACCAGCATATTGTTCAGAGTGGAAGAACAGAGCTGAAATAATTTAACATGCTTCCTTCAATTTTGCTGGTTTAGTTTTGTCATGAAAACCACACAAGATCCTATAACCTTTGACTGCATACTTGAAACATTAACAGACTGCATTCAGAAATATTTAGATATTTTTACCAAGTGAATATTTAAAACTACTGTATGGATAAATGGCAGGGGGTTAGAACTACATGATCCTTGAGGTCCCTTCCAGCCTTACTATTCTATGATTCTATGAAATGTTTGACCTTAAGGAGGAGTCAAAAGAAACAAGCTATTTCTACCTGTGTGCTATTAACAAACTGTCAAATAATTACAATACAGAACATAAGTGGTGTGTTAAAATACACAGTTACAATCTTCATTCATCAAAGAGTGTGTTATTTGGGAACTTATTTAGGTAGGTTAACCTTTAACCTGTATTTCTCTGGTATCTGTAGCTGTAAACCATATAACATACTTTTCTGTCTTTAACACACAGCAGAAATGTATTTTTTCTATTGAAAGTGGTAGTCCCAACAGCAGAGTTGTTGACACAGAGGAAATGATGATTGAATTCACATATAGGGAAAGCCACATGTGAGGGAGTATTTGAGAAGGAAAATGGTCAAGACTTTCCACACCACTGAGAAACAGCCTCAGGCAGGAGAATATTTAGTGTCCTACAAACTACTGTGTTCATGTAGGAGTACCAAAAAGAAGAAATATGACTTCTATACATGTAACTAAGGAAAAAAATGTTGATTTTCTAATGTTTTCATGTTCAACATTAGTGTCAGATGAGATGACAACCAGCTGAGAAAGAAAACACCTAAGGAACCTGCTACAGGGTCCAGACGTTGCTGTACAGCCACCTATAAACTCGCAGAGCACTTTGTTAAATCCTAGTCCTGCAATTTAACATAACAGTATTGACTGTCATTTTATGTGTGAGAGCTCTGTAGGAAGCCAAAATAAACAGTGACAAATAGGAACACAACTGAGGTTTAGACATCAAAATTCAAATCAGTAAAAGAAATGTAAGTTTTATTACTCCTGTATCTGCCATTTCATTATTTAAGCCCTAAAAAAAGACCATGATAACTTTACAAGTTTCAAGAGTCATTGTAATCATACAGCTTAAGTAAAATCAACTCATTACTTTGGTATCCTAAACAAAAGCTGAAAATTAATATAAAACCAAGTATCAAATACTCCAATAGTTAGGATATTTTAAGTATTCACAGAGAAGTAATGTGATTTTTTTTTTTTCCCTGAAATGGAATTTTAAATACAAAGCTCTAGTTCCTTAACATAGTTCCAAGAGTAGTTCCTCTGGACACAGCAGGAAAGAAAACGTGGAAGAGAACCTGTTATGTGACAACTGAAGCAATTTTCACACTGTATTCTCATCTTGAGAATTATTTGTTCAGATACCTTTTAGAAAAACAGTATTAGAACCAGAACAATGGGTACCATCTGTTTTCTTCTTAATTGAGCAAGCATTTAATCCCTTTAACCTTTCAATTATTTGTTCACAGATGGCTGACAGCTTTTGTCTCTCTTATTTCACACTTACGACCCTGCTGGTTTTTAGAAATCAGTCACAGAAACTAGGGCAGTAAGTCAAAAGCTTCACACAGAAGGAAAAAAACCACCCAACCAACCAAAACACAAAACACACTGAAAAAAATATTCTTGTATTTACGTACCAGGTATTTCTCTATCCTTCTCAAAAAGACCTACTGCCAAAATACAGTGCTCAAAGGTAGGATGTTAGCAGGCAGAACACTTTGGAAGAGATGATACTTAACAGTCTGCTGACATTCTGTTCTGAACAGTTCCACTGCATCTAGTTCACACACTCTTGTTATCTGTACTAAATAATGTATTTCCCCTTCATTTTCTTTCCCTCTATTAACTTGGGCCTCTTCAAAACAGTTGCTGATGCTAACGTCACACAGCAGTAACAGAAGTTATATACAAAAAGAGAAAGTGATAAAAACTGATGAAACACATAATTCCCTGTTTCATTTTGAGACCGAAAGGGCATTTTCAATTTATTTTTCATGAAAGTACCAATATGTTAAATAGGGAGGTACCCAAAAAATTTCCCCACACGGCTGCAACAATTACTCAGTATCGATGTAAAGTTACTACGTAGTAGCAAAGTAAATTCTAGTCAGCAAAAGCCATGAATGAAGTCTCCTGCAGTGAGTGAAATATACATGTGTAACAGACNAACCAGACCATGGCACTAAGTGCCCCCATCCAGGCTTTTCTTCAACACCTCCAGGGACGGCAACTCCACCACCTCCCTGGGTAGCCCATTCCAATGCCAATCATTCTCTCTGTGAAGAACTCCTCTTAATACCCAGATATCACAACCCAGTGTTAAAAGAACGCATCAGACACTTCTAAAGCCCGAGATGACTAACATCCAAATCATACACACAAAACCGTGAAGGGGAGTGGGAACTCTTACTATCAAAACTACGGAGACAAGAAGTGGTAAACCTCACTCTCACTAGGCAAAAATGTTCTGTAAATGGACACATGAGGCACATTTGTGCTTGAATTTCCGTGGCAGACCCAGCCACTTAAAAGGTTACATTTCTACTGAGAAGCAACCTTATGAGGACAAACCAGCTCAGACTGAATTTTATTGGCACTGCGATTTTGCATGTATGTAATAGCAGTGCCTAGCAAAAGAAAGTAACCTCAAGAACTGGTTTTGAACTATTTCCTTAAGTTTGTTTTATTTTTTTTTTCCTGTAGCACAGCATGAGATGCAAAATAAAACAATTAACAGAAGATTTGTGTTTCAGATGTCTTTATCTATATTAATTACTATATATCACAGAACCTTAGAGGCTGGAAGGGACCTCCAGAGATCACTGAGCCGAACCCCCCCATGCCAAGGCAGAATCCACTAGGGTAGTTTGCACAGAACACATCCAGGCAGCTTTGGAAAGTCTCCAGAGAAGGAGACTCCACAACCTCTCTGGGTAGCCTGTCCCAGGACTCTGTCACCCTCACTGCAAAGAAGTTTCTCCTCACGCTGAGCTGAAACCTTCACTGTTCCAGTTTGTAGCTGTTGCTCTTTGTCTTATTGCTGCTGACCACCATAAAAAGAGCTTGGCCCCAGGCACTNAAACAGGATGACAGACAAGAGTTTGTTGTGATAATGTGCATAGCTGTAATGCATCTGTAAACTGGAATATTCCTTCTTCTGAAGAAATAAAAGGGGGGGGAAAAAAGGTAGCAATCAAAGATTCACATTTCCATTGTTCCATCCACAGAAAGGATCCATGTTTCAATTAATCATAAAATTAATATATATATATATAAAAATCTTTAAATTATGCCCTTTAACATATCTTCCTTACTACCTCCTACCTTTAAACATCGAGTTGAGCCCACTGATGAGATATCTGCAACAGCCTTTTTCTGGATTTCACAAAAGGTACCATCCACAATGAATTTTATTCAGATGAAAAAATACACTCACTTTGGTGGATTTCTTCCCAGTTTTGCTCAATATCTAAAATTTCTCTCAGTCTCAATCTATTATCAGAAAATGATGACCAAAACTAAATAACTTGGGCACTCATAATCAGCTAAAAATCTATTCAAAACCTGCAAATTACTCCCCAAAAAGAGCAAGGCTAAATATTTCTCCCATACATAATGATCCATGTAACAGGTGCTTACAGCAGTAATTTACATTACATCCCTTAGGTTTATGACATCAATTTATTCTGTAAATTAATTAGGGCATTTTATTAATGAGAATTCTAATTTTAGCATTCAGTTCTTTCATTCTCTATGTCAACCACACTTTCAAAAACTTTTTCTGCTATTGCTTGGAATTCCTTTATCTTTGTGAATTCCATCAAGAAAAAAAATATCACCTACTAAAATAAGTTAATTTCTGAAACCTTGCTGACTCACTTCCACCCATAATACAGAAGCACTGGAATTCTGCCACACTTTTTAAAGCCAATTTTTAAAGCCAAATGTCTTAACATAAATTTGTAGTCATTGCAAGCAATTCCTCAAGACTCATTTCTGCATCCTCCCCTCAGTCTATGCTCTTGTGCCTTCTTTGTGCCAGTATAAAAAGTTCTGCTTTTTAAACCAAGTGAACAGTCTAATCCAGGTTATGACCTATCCAAACATTACTCTGCTTTCAATGCCAAGCAGCTCCCCAGTGTAATTCTCCTTTTGGCTACACAAACACAACCAACAGAGCTTTATTTAGGCAGCAATGACACTGCTATACTGTAATGGTTACCACATGATAGCTGAACTTTATCATCTCAAGTATATGTTTGGAAGTTGGAGGAGTTCACAATCCTTACTTTACTACAAAAGACAAATATTGTGCTAGTCATGAAGCTGAACATGTTATTAAAAAATGGCACCTTTAGCAAATCTTTCTACCACCTTCATACTAAGAGGTCTACAAATAGATTTTTCAATTCATCAGTGAGAGAAAGATGGTCCAGTGTGGGCTGACTAAAATAAAATCTGGTTTTTATGTTGGAAAAATTTCATTTCAAATCTCAACATGTGATCTGGCCTCCCAGAATCCTTTAAACAAACCTTTTCTTTATTAAGCCTCTATGCAAGTCCTTTTTGAAGTCTCAATAAATATTAATCAAATTCAGATCAGAAATGCTCTTTGAAGACTGAAATTTGAAACACTTCAATAAACTGAACTCTATTTTAGAACATTAAATACTTCAAGTAACATGTCAAGGGAAATTATGTATGAACAATACCAGGGAGAGCTAACCTTCTGACAAACAGAAGAGTTCCACTGACAGACTGGATTAAAGACAACTAAAAACATCTACAACAACATCCAAATTAATTTCCTTGTAATTTATCAACTGCCAGGAAAAGGAAAGCTTGTAATAAAGTTTCCCCATAAATACAAATGTAGTTTGAAATCTCAGCTGCACAACTCCTTTCAGTAAGTTTATACTATTTAACATATTTAACAGCTCTTACTTTTTTTAATGCTAAAGCAGAGTTGTGGAACCCACTGGACACAAGCCTCTGCTCTTCAGCAACATCCCTTTATCAAAGAACTTAGTTTGAAGGAAAAACAAAATATCTGCAACTACAAACTGCAATTTGTTTCAACTGCCATTTCTTAATTTTTGCAGAAGACAAACAGCTTAAGTCACAGTCTACCACATTACATGTTCTGACAGGTCAAAGACAAAGCAAGTAATCATGTAAAGGTAAGGTTGGAAGGGACCTCAAGGATCATCTAGTTCCAACCCCCTGCCATAGGCAGGGACACCTCCCACTGGTACAGGTCACTCAAGGCCTCCTCCAACCTGGCCTTGAACACCTCCAGGGAGGGAGCAGCCACAACCTCCCTGGGCAACCTGTGCCAGTGCCTCACCACCCTCACTGCAAACANCTTATTTTTAGAACGTACACAAAGTGTTCAATGGGAATCCGTTGCGGAAGGCCAAAATAGGCATGAACATGTCCTGGTTTTCCCAGACATGTTTTCTGCTCTATCTCCTTCTGCTGACAAGGGAAGCAACCATGGAAGAGGACAAAAGGCCTGACACCTTCAAGTCTCCTTCTCTCCTTCCAAACTTGCAAACATGGTACTTTCATGTGTTTATACACTTGTGTTCTGCCCTAAAAGGTAAAAGCAAGCCCTCAGTTTACCTAATATGGTTAAGTTTGGCAAACTGCCATTCTGATTGGGTGATCTGTGGCCAAAGAACCGTTAAGTCTCAGGATGCATTGAGAAAAAGATATGAACAGGTAAACAGAAGGGTGCTCTGCTGTACTGTGCTCTGCCTTAATGTGCTTCTGCCTCGCTGCCCTTGCACCCTGCCATGTCTGCAACAATCAGCCTGCTCCTTAATAACAAGCCCTGATATTTTGGGTTTGTCTACCAGGAAACTGTCTTGTCTCAGTTTACCAGAAGATTGGCATTGAGTGCCCTCACATGATAGGCTTGCTTAGCCAGCGTGACATTGTGCCCGTCTGCACCTCGGCAAGCTTCTGTGCCAAGACTGCACCTGCAAGTCTTCTGCTGAGTCTGGGAGCCCTGGAAGGGGCACAAATTGTGCAGGAGGAACCAGGATCAGGTCAGAGGCTGTCTGCCTCTCTCCCAGCATCTTGTTAGAGCCTGGGAAGGTCAATGGCTATGAAGACATCAACAGAACTCCCTATGAGTGTTTGGGTACTGCCGGGAAACTGTAGTTAGCCCTGGGAATCTGGAGATACTGTATTTTGTGAGTCACTACTTAAAGCCTCTTTGTAACTGAACCCAAGTGACTTCTGCCTTAAGCAGAAAGCTTTTTGAGTCTCTTCAGTAGGCAAGCAGCCTACTCAAGAACTCACTCAAGAACTCAAGAACCCAAGAACTTCTTTTCCATTTCTAACGGTTTAATGTTTGTGTTATTGCTAGTTATTTCTTAAGTGTTCTAGATCCTCTGTTCTCATCTGTGTAATGTTTTCATCACCACTGCAAAGAACCTATTATTAAAATTGTGGCTGGTAGTGAGACTCCTGAATATCAAAATTAATAAACTATATTAATTCTGAAAAATCCTGTCTTGTACCTATCTGCCACTACAGAATCACCCAAGGGACACTGAATTGTTTCAAAACTAAACTCCACAAACATTAAGATAGTTAAAGCCAAGGGTGTGGAGGGGAATATTATCTTTGTTGACAAAAACAGCTAGGCTTGGTTCAAGAGCAATTGGAAAAAGGTATTAAATTAGGAAATTGCATTGCTTCCCTCCAGTTTCCACTATTAAGAGAAACAGCATTATGAGAAGATAATTTCTACATATGAGGTTTTCATTATTCAAGTAAAAGTAGGTGTGTTTAACAGCAGATCTGGGCCATAAACTACACCATAAATTTGTAACTTCTAAAAAATGAGGTATGATATTTTATGGTATCCAAACCACAATATGCAATGTCATTAATAGAGGGAATCACAGGATCACAGGATGTCAGAGGTTGGGAGGGACCCAAAGAGATCACTGTGACAGCCGTGCTTCAGTAGAGCAACATCTGTCAGTGTCTGTCAGTCAAGGGATGTAGAAAAGGCCTCAGGCTGTTAATGCCTGTTGAAACTGCTTAAATTATTAATGCAAATCACTAGATTCTGCTTCTTTATATACTAGGTATATAAGAATATGAATAACACAATTCTCTGCAGTTAAGGAATGCCTTATTACAATGTCTAACTGAAGTTATAGGAAAAATCTCTTAGCTTAAGTCAGAAACACATTCCTTAACTTGCTAGATAAGACTTTTGTACTATTTACATGAAGCCCTAGACATCATCTACCAGCACAGACTTGCTGGCAGGAACTAGTTTCTGCAGGATGGCATGAGCCAGCACTGGTTTTGCTGCCACTTTGTCTACTATTTTAAGAGATGGTTCCTGTCCCAGACAATTTATAATAGCAGTATGCAGCCAGATAAAGGGAATCAAGACAGTTTCAAGGGATTGGCTCTGAAAACAAACAAGCCAATTGTGAGAAACTCACAGTGGAGCACTTCATCTCAATACAAGACTCAAAAGGAAATGGAAATGCACCAGGTGCACTCTGCTATATACACTTTTTATCCCTCCATATGCAGCAAAAGGTTGCCAAGGAAAAATATCTCAAGGGTTGCAGAGCATTCACAGATCAGCCTCAATGAAAGTCACAGACTGTTAAAAAAGGTAAAAAGAGCCAATAATTCCACTGATGTGGAATTTATAAGGCTAAAAAATATGCCAGCACATGTACTTTCATATATTTTTTCATGAGTTTTTCAAGCACATCTGTGACGACTGACAAATTAAATGTAACAACGACAACAAAGCCAACAATAATTTATGTCATTTATTTACAGTCCATTATGTTATGTAGTTCCTTATAGGTCCTAAGGAGTAATACAGAGGTAGTCTGGGATTAGATGGAAACATTCTACTTGGTTATAAACAAAAGCTGTTAGGAAGAAGTGCTAGAAATTAAACAGAAGCAACAGAAGCAGCTAGCAATGTGACAATTCAGAAACTATTGTTTTCTGCCCTGCTGATTAAGAAGGAAACACATTTTTAAAAAAATTAAATGTAAAAATTACAGTCAAGTATTCACTATTTTGTAGTAATTTTGCATGCATTAAAATTACAGAAGAGATCTTTAAGATCACCAAATCCAACTGCTCACCTAGAGCTCGCAGTTCCACCACTACTGCTAAGCCTATGACAGAAGAAAGCTATTTGTCAGGCATGACTCCTCTATGTAAAGATACTAATATATACACAAATTAAAATATTATGATAAACTTCTACTTAGGAAAAATAAAAAAGTCTTTAATCTTCAATTCCAGAAACATACTCTGTGTACTTAAATATAACAGATGCATTTTCAAAGAGTTCACTTAAAACAACACTGCAGAGCATATGTGCAGTGTAAGGGAAAAATCTGTTGTATTCAAAGTCCTGTAAGTTGTATTTCAGGCACAAAAGGAACAAATTCTCTAATCTTGAATCCCAAAACAGATTAACACACATATTATCATTCATTTCCAAACAGGTATTTGCAGTTAGACTCAATTTATTCCATATAAATTTAGGTACTGAACCTCAGGCATTTACAGAAAGACTTCAGCCACCTTACAGCCACATAGGCTGCATCTGCACTAGTATATTCTGTGTCAGGGAATGTTCCCAACAGTGCTACTCACAGGCTTACAAAGTGGTCTTTGGCATGCCTCTGCCAGTTAGTCCACAGCCATCCTGCCAAGGAAAGCAAATGGAACAAAAAATGGTCCTGGTACAGGTTATAATATTCTCACAGTATTAACAGTGAGCAGCAGGAACCTTCAAACTCCTTCAAGCTCATAAATGAATTATGTTGATTCCCCTTTCTCCTTACATTTCCAAGAGACCTTGAAGAAATTCAGACTCATATCCTGGCTGGTTCTATTAAGTGCCTGAAGTTATATAGGGATGATATAAGGCACCAATTAAAATACATTTTCTGCTTAAGGAAAGTGTATGTATATATAAATAGCTCCACAGTCTACAGTTGTTCCATGAATATTCTTTGTTTCTATTTACAAATACACACCTATGTAAATACACACATATTCAACTACAGCTGCATACTACAATGTCATAATTCCTCCTCATCAGGATGAGCCATTCTTGAGGCTAAAGGAGTTAATTTGAAAGAATTTAATCAGCTCTCTTCTTCCTAACATACCTCACTTCTAAGCTACTCCATAATGTTACTCATTGTGTTAAACTGCTGAAATGTTTCTGCCAAAGAATCTCCTGAACACAACCTTCTCCTTATTAACATTGTATTATGTAAGTAACATCTGATTTATTGACTGAAAATTGAAAAGCAATTACAACATGATGATCTCTGCCATGTTAGTTGCATCAAAACAAATTATCAAGATAATCTGAAAGCAGTTTTATTACTTTAGCACTTTCATTGTAACTCATTAGCACAACATTGTTACACTTAGTTATTTAGTACCTAAACCTGAAAGACATGGGGAAAGTGAATGAATGCTACAAGAATGTGACAGAAAGGCTTTTCAACTTTACTTAAATGGGTATTACTCTTCTGCTCTACCTGCTAAGATTTTTTGATCACAGAACATTAGGGATGGGAAGGGACCTCCAGAGATCATAGAATCCAACCTACCCTGCCAAAACAGGATCACCTAGGGCAGGCCGCACAGGAACGCATCCAGGTGGGTTTTGAAAGTCTCCAGAGGAGATTCCACAACCTCTCTGGGCAGCCTGTTCTAGTGCTGTATCACACTCACCATAAAGTGTCTTCTCTCTGCTGAGGTGGAACCTGCTGTGTTTTGGCTTGTATCCACTGATCTTTGCCCTATCACTGGAAACCACTGAAAAAAGAGGGTCACCTTCACCTTGATATCAATTAACTTGCAACTACACTAAACACTTTTCAAAAGAGTGTGCCTCATCATCTGACACTGATACTTTAAAATGTTCAGTGAGAAAAACAAACTCAATTACAGCTGATACAGATAAGGAATCACAAAACTACACACATTGACATGATAGTGCATATTAACACCATGGGGAAAAAAAGTCTCAGCTGCTAAGATGTTGAATAGCACTTCACAATTATTCTTTTTTCTTTTTAAACAGATTAGAAAATAAAATTAATTAATTCTCAAAGATTAATTCCTCTAGAAAAGTAAACTGTTCCATGAAAACTGACTTATTATCTATCTGCACTGAACATAGCACTTTGACATGTCCTTACTTAATTTGCTCTTGCAAAAGCTAAAGCAAGGAAAGAATAAAATCTTACCAATCAGGCTGATTTACACATCAAGGGACAAAGTGACACGATTATTTATTTTAACATAGTTCAATCTCTGTAAAGCCAGCCACAACATAAGTGTTCCAGTTGAAAATGTGAAACTTGATCTTCCCAAAGCAGTACCAACTTAGAGATGGATATCTTTTAGAGCAATATGGATTAATTCCCCAACAGAACTCAAGGGAAGTACCAACTTTCATTGAGCAAAAATTAAAAATATAGTACAAATCACTGGGAATTTAAACCCAACAGTGTTTATTTGCAAAAGACAAAAGTATTTAGAGGAGGGTTTCTCGCAGATCTCTACCTCCACCTACTGGACCACCTCTTTACAGTTTGATAACAGCAGCAAAAAAAAACTGTCCTCACCAATATGCAACTCAACTACATTGAGGACACCAGTCTAAAAATAAAGTTTTTCTTCTCCTTGCTGCTAGCTCTCAGCATGTCATATGTTTACACTACCCACTTCACTGTTTAGTCTCACCTAAAGTTCTTCCTCAGGTTGTGTCCACATCCAAAGATCACCTCTCTACCATTCAAAATACACTATTGTTGCAAACCACTGCGCTCAAAATACTGGGTCTGAGCACACAAAGTTTTCTCATTTTGGATTGTGCTGGATTTAAAACAGCACAGGGCTCTTAACACAAAAAAACAAATAAAACAAACTACACACACCCCCCAAACAAGCACACAACAACAAACATAACCCCCTAACATAGATTATGGCTTTTGATTTCTGTGGGTATTTTTTAATTCCAGTGCATGCAGGCACATCCAAGCTGTTGCTGAAGCTGAATAATCCACTAGCATTGTATATTTCATAAAAGCAAACCTAATTTTCTCCCTGAAGTACTCTCCATGTCTTCACCAACAGATGATACTGTTTAAGGAAGGCCTACTTGCATGCTTGCAAATGTTTAATTGCTTCCCCCACACATCAAGAGTACACAAACATATTTCTTCCCCCTATCTGCCCTTTCCTTCTGTTCCAAAAGTAGCATCACTCATTCACAAGTCATCTTCAGAATTCCCTACCGATCAGATTGCTAGGTGAGAATTTCCCAAACCATGTCTTCCACAGGCCCACTAGGATAGTCAACCTAGTTCAACACTTTTTCTGGTAGTGTCCCCATCTTTCTTCCCATCCCACAAGAAGATTAAATTTTGGATCAGAAACTGTTCTCTTCAGTGTCCCTTTTCTTCTCCATGTGTCTAAGTCAGCTTGCTCTCTGCTTCCATGAACTCTCAGGTTCATGCACAATTTAGCAGGTACAAAAGCTGAAAACCTACAAAGGGTCGTGTGCTGGTTTGAGGCTAATTGGAATATTTGAATAGAGAAAATTATATTATAGGCTGTGAAAGGAAAACAATGGTGATGTCTGCTGCACTC
>WBNM01014681.1:0-66943 GCA_013399055.1 Ramphastos sulfuratus | reverse complement strand
AGGCTGGATGAGGCTCTAGCCCCACCCTACCCCAGAGTAGGGTGTCCCCACCCATGGCAGGGGGGTTGGAACTAGATGATCCTTGTGGTCCCTTACAACCCTGACTGATTCTGTGATTCCATGAACTTGCAGAGTGAGTTGTCCCTGTGGCTACATCTGGTGAGGTGCTGCTGTTTATGGGCTGTCTGCAGTAACTGATAAGCCTGTAGCCAAACAAGATGGAGAAGTGTGGTTCGTGGTGCAATCTTTCTTTCCATGGGGCACTAACTGGGAGATCCTTTCAACAGATTATTACGGAACTTTTAAGAACACATTCAGTTTAAATTAAACCAGCCAACTGGTTCAAAAGGCACTATGAAAATCTCTCATGGGCTGATACAAAATGGGTAAGATGACAAAAACTCCTTATTTGTTTTAAATTTTAATGAATTTGTTGATTGCCTAAAGTGTTTCCCTTTAAATCTCCTTAAGATACTCTAAAGACTACTATAATGGGTTATGTCCACAACTTGTAATGATTTATTTCAGTGGGATTTTGATTAAGTTTGCAAGAAAAAAGAGAAAATAACTTGGCTGAGTTTGTCTTCATTTTCTTCTCACTATTGAAATATGTTCTTTCCCCTCAGCAGCTATGATTTTCGTGAATGAAAGGGCTTAGGTTTCACCCTTCAGATTAAACTGCCTGTTGAATCCACGACAGGAGCCTAGTGAAGCAGTACAAAGGCTAGTGTACATTTTACTGAGAGCGAAAATTCAGAAAGGATGAAATATGAGAAGTCCATTTCAGTCCACACAGAACCTGACCATGAATTAGCATTAATCAGTTCAGCGGTCATGTGCTAGATGATGCCTTCCATTTCAGCACACCACAGAGTTGCTACTAACACAGTAATCAGCAGACCTGTGACGAAAATTCCAGGCTCATTTAATGCTCTCAACAGATTTCTGGCAGACAGCAAATGCATGACTCTTGACCACCACATATAAAGCTAGCTTTGGAGAAAGAAGAGGTGTTAGGAAGGTTTTTTTAGCATCACGGGCTTAGTTAAATTTAAAACTGTATCAAAATTAAAAGACTGGATAACTGCTGTTTACATGCATTAATCGTATGCAGAATTTATTTTTAGGATTCTCTGATGTAAACAGTTAGAATCTTCCCATTCTAAATAAATTTAAATAGACCACATAAAGTATTTTCATCTTTTGAAGTCTACAATAACCTGCCATGAAAAAAGCTCATTCACAGCTGCTGCTTTAAGCTTATCTTACCTTTCTCCCTACTATCCCTAGTGAAATGTTTTAACAAAAATAGTTTTTCTTATCATTTGTTCTCCAGTTGCAGTACTAATTGTTACTTTATACTGCTGTCATTGTTGCACAGTGCTGCAGCTTGTGAAATACCTGAATTTCTCCACTTGGATTGAGCTGAAAACAGGAAAATAGTTTGTCACCTTCCATCCTCTTTATTGGTTATGGACTGCTTATTCCAAGAAATCGTTTAAGCTGTTGAGAACCCTGTCAGTATGATGGATTTGCTATCATTTTACTGAAATCCCCAAACGTACTTATTAAATTACTGACTGAGTCCACACAAATATTCCTAGTTTCTGCCTACCATTGCCAAACAGTAATTTTAATGTCCTTGATTTCATCTCAGATGGTTTTCACAGGAACTGTTTGTGATTGTCTCCAGATACATGAAAGATGATCTGAGGTGATAAACTGGTATCAAATCCTTGCTAGACGCCCACTGGTAAGCCAGTCACTAGCTGCTCTAACTAGATGAACAGCATTTTGCCTGCTGGTAAAGTCCCTAGTTTCTATTCAGGTGAGATTACTTGGAGCTAAAACTCAAAAATTATAAGCATATATTCCATCAAGATTTTCCTTTGAATCCTGAAGAGGCACTGGAGGTAATTGTGAGAAATGTGAATGGACTAGAGATTCTGGGTGAACCTGAAACACCAGTTAGACTAACCTTCATGAATAGAGCTATGGAGCAAGAGCCTAACTACTAAGGCAGAATAACTTGTTTCAGCAAACATTGTTGAGACATGTGGCTTGGTGAGGGAGGCATAAAAGTTTCAGCTGCACACCCAAGTTTGTATCATCACTTCATGCTAGTTACCTGAAGCCAGCCAGAAGCAACCAAGGAATTTACACCGAGGACTGGACAGATACAGTCAGTATTCTTCTTTAATATTACTGTGGGGCAAAATAGGTGGTTATAGTGTCACCAGCAATGCTGGGCACTAGGAGGGGAAAATTCTTGGCGAGAAGCTCGAAGAGGTATTGACTGGCCAGGGCTCTAACAGAGTTAGGGAGAAAAAAATAATATGATTATATATATCTAACCAATGGTTGAAAAGACATGTTTATGGTACATGAAACATAAAGAGAAGTTTGCAAAATGGAATGAGAATAAGGCAGCTTTGGAGTGATGTGTGACCTTAAGGAGACAGAGGAGATGAAGCAATCTTATGCATTGCAGATGAATTACAGAGCTAATGGTAGAGGGAGGTTATGAGATAAAATGTTGGGAGAAATGGTTGGATCAGTCTGGAGAGATCTTGAGCGTGTATTATATCAAAATAAAAATAAGTTAGGATTAGAAGAAAAGGGGGTAGGATATCTTGCCTAGAATGGAAGCAAAAGAATGAGAAGAGAGGAAATACTGAAGGAATAATTGCCCAAAGCCTGTACTTAATGAGGTTTAATTAAGAAGTGGACAGGGAATGGCCAGATGCCACAGGGCCAGCATGGGTATGTTAAGCATCTTGAACTGTTTCTACACCCAAGAGAGCTTTTTGTAGTGAGACTGGAATACATGGCACTACCAAACAGTAGTGTTGTACTTCCACCCTTTTCAGTAAATGTCCACAAAGTAAAGAGAAATGGGGGTTAATCTTGAAAGGAACTGAATAACAAATCTCCAGTTCTTCTACATTATTTCAATGTTTTTTTTAAAGATTCAAGCAGGTAGAAATAGCCAGCTTCATTGCTGCAATTTCCATCACAAGCAGTAGATCAGAAAATCTTCTTAAAAAAAAAATTAAAATTGAGAATTATCAAATGTTTCAAGGCAACTATTATCACTGTCTGTTGTGGAGCACAAGGCATTAACTCGTTTAAAACTGATGATAAGTGAAATAGAAAATGACTTTGTAGAAACTAGCACCGATCTCCAAGTCCTGAGGAAAGCAAACCGGCCAGGGTAGATGAATACATTACACAATGTAACAGATTCGGAATCCTTGGCACCCATGAAGCAATACAGCTTTTCTGAAAGAAATATAGTATCCTTTCTGTGAGGAAAAATGCCTTAAGCAAGCATGTTCAAAGTGCTCCTTGGAATAACTATGGCTTGCATGTAGGAAAACTGTGTAAGTACTTGTTGGACAAGAATCAGTAGAACTTCGAGAGTATGTGTAAAACATTACAGAATGAGATCACGCATGGGTATTGCCACAGAGATTCTTGAGGTGGGCACATAGTAAACCTCCCACAGACGAGGCAAAGCTCCCGCATTTGCTGGTAAAGTTCACATAGATCTGAACCCAGACTGCAGATTAGTAGGTGGTAAAGGAGCAAGATTCAGTTTTAAAAAAATAATTCAAGAAGCATGTTTCTGAAAATATGTAATTGTGTGACAGGTCTGCACAAGTTTTGTGTGTATGTGTGCATCTGTAAATGTGCAAGATTTTATAAAATTTTGGGAAGAGAGTGCCCAAAACCTTTGAGAAATCAACAAGGTTTTGACTTTTAAAGTAGCAGCAGACTTTTCATCCTCTAGTGGGAACGTTACCAACTCAGGTTTTATTTATACTCATAGGACTTAATTCTACATACAGGAGCACTGACTACAAGTTTTTGGTATGAGTACTCGGAATGTAACACTAAACTATTACATTACTATTACTACAACTATTAAGCTACATCATGGCTACGGCTGGTAGTAATTAATTAGATTTTGCTTGAGAAGCAAAAAAAGGTGGCAAAGAGAAGGAAAATCCCCAAGAAAGACAAGATCCTATCTGAGATCTTTTTTACAATACAAACAGTTTCTTATATATAAATAAACAATTTAGAGAAATTCTTTAAAGACAGGTACAGGAAAAATAAAATTAGGGAAAACTAAAACACGTCCCCTTCATGTATCAGCCCTATCATGTTACTTGGGGGAGCAATCTCTTCCAAAAATAGCTCGCCCAGCTTTTGGTTGTTCAGCTCACCTTCTTCATGTTACCCAGGACAGGTCCAGAGTCTGCTAGGTAACAGAGGTTGAGTGCATATGCACTAGCAGCAAGAGGGCACTTCCCAAGTAACAGTTCCTCCCAATCTGTTTAGCATTTCTCAGGACCTACAGCCCTGATGGGGTTCCCATCAGGGCTGTTAAATGGCTCTGACCATATCCAAAAGCTTTGCAACAAATCTACTCTCACTTCTGTGCAAAGACAAATCCTCTCTACAAGACCAACCTGCCAACCCATGTCATTAGTACCTTTGTCACTCAATCATGAGTGTGCTCTTTGCATGAAGTAAGTGTTTGAGCTGAAATTTCTTGTCCTGTGTTTACCGCTGAGCCTGGGCCTCCTAGGCAGAGATGACATTAGTGGTAATGATGTGGCAGGTATACTCCAGCATGTGACTCACCTTAGTGTCACTTGCGTAGTGTCTGGATGTGTGGACATGGCTTCAGCTAAACCCTGGTGTCCCTTGGGGCTGTCTGTGGAGTTGCTCAGAAGGAAGGTGTGATGCCTCACACTCAGCACATTAAAAGGAGACACAAGATTTTGTTCCCAGGCAATTCCCAGAAACATCTGAGGCTGGCTGTCTGCATCTAAAACTACTGAGGTAGTATATACTTTTCACAGAGCTCAAGGGACAGGGTTATCACATTAGCAATCAGAAGCAAACCCCCTGGTGCCCAGTTATCCTGCTGCTGTGGAATGGCAGCATTTCCAACTTCCTGCCTGAAACCCGAGCACCCACTGGGCTTCCAGGACTTAATTCCCAGCTCAAGTCTCCCATGACAAGCAGACCTGGCTTATGATTTCAGCTGTTCTGGGTTAATCCTCAGTGCAAGAGAATTTGTGGCTTGGTCTTACTTCATTTGGACACTTTTCGGTGGAGTTACCTGGTCCCTTGTGGAAGTGAGATTTTGATTGCAGAAGTCACAGTCATTGCCAGTCACTGTTCCTGATGCTAAACTAAATCCTGTGTGCCAGGCCGAAGCACAGCCAAAGAACCCTCTGCTGTGTTTTCACTGACCTGCCCTCATGATGCTTGCAGAAATGTGTTCAGTTGTGGAGCCCTTGCTACAAGAAGGACATTGAGGTGTTGGAGCATATCCACACAAGGGCAACAAAGCTGACGAAGGGTCTGGAGAACACATCTTCTGAGAAGTGGCACAGGGAACTGGGGTTATTTAGTCTAGAGAGAAGGCAGCTCAGGGGAGACCTTCTTACTCTGCAACTACCTGAAAGAAGGTTGGACCCAGGTGGGCATTGTTCTCTTCCCCCAAATAACTAGCAGTACAGCAAGAGGAGATAGCCTCAAGTTGTGCTAGAGCAATTTCGATTGGATATTAGAAGAAACTTCTTGACTGAAAAAATTCTCAAGGACTGGAACAGGCTCCCCAAGGTGGTGGTTGTAGCCTTATCCAAGAAGGTGTTTCAAAGAGACGTGGTGCTGAGGGACATGGTTTAGCACCAGATTTGTAGAGTTAGATAGGGGTTGTATCTGATGATCTTAAAGGGGTTTTCCAACCAAAACAATCCTATGATTCTAACCAGGTCCACCTGGGCTGAATCACTGGTGTGACAGCATCAATTTTTGCAAGTATGGTGAGAATCATGTAGTAGAACTCCATGACATCCATTTAATAATTTGCTGTCTGTAATGAAGCTAGATAATTACAGGTAAAGGCACTGGTGACAGCACCACTAGTACTTCTTTTTCCATTACTATCGTTGAACAGGCGTCTGTTAAATATCACAAACTCTTCAGCGGTGGTGACAAGCCCGATGTTAGGTGAAGAAAAACACCTTGTAAACAAGAGTGCCAAGTGGAGGTGGAGGGCGCGATGGCGACGGCCAGGCCCGGTGCCTGTGGCCCTACTACTGCCTCTTGCTCCCTCGTATCCAGCTGCTCAGGCGTCTGCCCTCCGGACTCCCCCCCGCCGCCCAAGTGGTACAGCCGCAGCCTCCCTCACGCCGCCCGACGGTGTTTGGTGCCGCCGGGCGCATGCGCAGAGAGGCGGCGAGTGGCGGCTGCCCGGTTGAGGGCGGCTGTTGCTGGAACTGCGACGGATTGGGCCTCTAAGGCCGGGTCGAGCCGAGTGTTGCTGGGCGGCCAGGGAAGGTGGCGTTCGGCTCGGGGCAGTCCCGGAGACTGGAAGGACCTCCCCACCATCGCGGGAAGCGTTGTGTGTGAGGAGCAGCGGGTGTGAACGAGGTCTGTACACTAGGTCCGGCTGCCCGTGGGCCTCCGTGAGGGGCTCAGCGACATCGAGGGGCGGGTTGGATGGAATGGGAGCTTGTTGCTGCCGGTGTTCCGGGCGGGGCTGCGGACTTTTCGCTGCCCTGCTGGAGCCAGGGCTTGCCACAAAGGGTCACGCTGTCCAGGGCCTTTTCGCGATATCAAGTTTGTGTGTTTTACCTCGATTTTTCCCCGTGAAGTGGAGAGGAAGGGATTCCACCTTCGAGTCGCTCTTGTCAGGTGTGGGGCGGTGAGGCGGGCGTAGGGCCCTCGGACCGGGGTTACCGGCCCGGCACTCGGTCTTGGGAGGGGCCTGCCTGCGAGCGAAGGCCAGGGTGAGCGGGTCCCCACTGGCTGTGGGTTGTGATGGTGTTTGCTGCATTATGAAAGAAGGCAGGAGCATCTTATCACAGGCTCTGTACTCAAGTGATCGTCGTGGCTTTTTATCTGGCTCGCAGGAGACTTTCAGACGCACTGGGGTGCTGTGCATTTACAGGCTGCAATGGGTCTAGTGGTCATGCAGATATCACTGAAATTGTAAATTCAAATATTTCGGTATTATTTGGCTTTTCCCTCCCAACAGATCTTTGATTTTGAACTATGGTGCCTTTTGAACTGTGGTGTTCCAGCTAACTTGAGGGACTACTGGGCTGTTCAGTTAATTACATGGATGTTAGTAATGCATATTTGTGTTGCTTGTTTGCATTCCATACTCATTGCATTTTTGGAATATGTTTTCTGTTGGAAAGTGTTCAGAAACTCATGGAAAAGGCTTGTTTTGGGATATAATCCTGAAAGCCCCTGTGTAAGTGGTCCTGCTTACTGGATTAAGTTTTTATGGTTTTATGTCTCTGTTCTGTATTTAAAATCCTGGATTGCACATAAAGCTGTAGGCAGCGATGGAAATTCAGTGAGGGAAGAGCAGAGGAGTAGAGTAACTGCACGCTGCTATTGAAATAGAAGTTCCATAAGTAGCAGGAACTTGTTTCTTGTATTTTCCTTGCCTTCTTCCTTTGGCCTCTTAAGCTTTTGTTTCAGTGCATTTCTTTGTAGTACTACAGATTTTGCAAACCAGTTGTTAACCTTAAATTGATTGCTTAAGTTATTTGGGTTACCTTTCTACTTGTCTTTAGAATGACTATCTAATTGTAACAGGACCAAAATAAAAACTGCAGTGGAATTGAATTCTCTATAGTTTAAGAGCTATTTATATGGATGACTTTAAAATTCACTTAATTGTTTTTTTCTCCTGTTTCCAGATGGAAGAAGAGTTCATGGTTTCTGGTTTGCATAACAGCAGAAGCCAAGTAGCTTGAAGGAGACACTAGTGCAAGCGAGAAGTGTCAAGCCCCTTGCAAGGCTTGACTCTGTAGAAAAAGAAGAAATGAATCCTACAAATGATAATCCAGTGTTTGGGACCATTTTTGACTGGGACTATCTCTTATGGGAAGTTCGTTTGACATTTTTAGCTGCTGGTTTTTTAATCTACTTGGGAGTATTTCTTCTGTCTCACTGGTTGTCTTCATGGATAAGCACCACTTATCGTGCCTTACATGCAAAGGAGAAGGTGTTTTGGAACATGGCAGTCACACGTGGTGTGTTTGGACTTCAGAGCTGTGTTGCAGGGCTATGGGCTTTGCTCATAGATCCTGTTTTTTATGCTGACAAAGTGTATTCACAGCAGAAGTGGAGTTGGTTTAACTGTTTAATAGCTGCTGGATTTTTCGTGCTTGAAAATGTAGCTGTTCACATGTCCAATATTATTTTTAAAACATTTGATGTGTTCTTGGTAGTTCATCACTTGCTTGCTTTTGGTGGCTTAGCTGGTCTAGTAATTAATGTGAAGTCTGGACATTACCTGCCTTTGATGGGAATGTTGCTGGAGATGAGTACTCCCTCAACATGCATTTCCTGGATACTTCTAAAGGTAAGAATATGATAATCTTCAAATTATGTTTGTAACAGTTTTCATGCATTTTGCTTGTTCATAGACAGTCTGCGTAGTTTCCCTACACAGGAAGAGCTGTTCAGCAAAACTTCATTTGTTTAACTGATATTGATGGTACAGTGATACCTGCTTTTGTCATAATGGTCTTTCTGTAGTCCTCCATAGAGGTTTCTGTGTGATGCTGTGTACGTGTGGAGAGCGAGATGATGGTATAGATTCATTGTGAGTTTGGGATGCTGTATGCATGTAGATGTACATGCTGTGTGAACATAGATCTACTTGGAAAAAGTGCCTGAGAGCATGTGGATGTGAAACTATTTGCCTTAATTCTATTCGTTCCTCAGTTCCGTGTCCGGAAGTAACAATCTCACTTCTGCATACTTTCTGTTCTTGTTTTTCTAGGCTGGCCGTGCTAACACCTTTTTCTGGAAGGCAAACCAGTGGGTGATGATCCACCTGTTTCACTGTCGCATGATTCTCACTTACCACATGTGGTGGGTGTGCATTTTCAATTGGAATTCCGTGGTAGAAAACCTGGGACTTCTTCATTTTATTGTCTTATTCTCAGGACTGTTTGCCGTTACACTAATACTTAACCCATACTGGAAGTACAAAAAAACTCAGCAACTCCTCAGCCCAACTGACTGGAACTTTGAAAATAAAGCAACAGAAAATGGAAAATTAAATGGAGAAACACTTCAAAAGAAGAGGCTATAACACCAAAACAGTAGGCTAGCAGAAGAATACAACGCAATGTAATTCTTTGCCCTTGAACTAGGAGGTTTTGCAAGAAGCTCATTAACACAGTGATTCCTTGCTAGTAGTATTCTGTAAGCACCAGAAATATTTACAAGTATTGTTTGTATTTCATCTGTGCATGCACATAAGACCTTCAACCACTTAGTTATGAATTACACCAAAAACTTTGTCAGGTAGGAGAGTATCTCATGATTTAGGAGTGGCACACTGTCTGATGGCATCCTTTGTCCTAATACGTCAAAGTCTCTTTACAGTTAATTTATCTTACATTAAGCACAGCTTGAATCAAGTTTTGCATGAATCCTATTTCACGTATGTCAGAGATACTGCAAATTACGTGAAGTTGTTGATTAAGATCAATTATGACCCAGGTTAGGTATGCATGTGTGTCTAGTTCCTGTATGCTATTAAATCATTCCAAGTAGCTGAAGTGGTCAGTGTTAAAATGCAGTCATAGCTGGCGTTTGGTTTGTTGGGCTTTTTTATTCTGTTTTCTTTTGGTTGTTGGGGTTTGATTTGTGTTTTTTTATTTTCCTTTTAAGTGCATTTGAGGAAGAGGAAGATAATTGTGTGTACTGTCAAAGTGAGTTGTAATTTCCAGGTTGTCTTCAATATGGGGGTAGTTCATATTCACCACAAAGGCATATGCATATGAGGTTGCAGGCATTTGTTACACTGGTGGTCTAGCTGAGGCAATCATAGGGATCCCTTGTGGACTTGAAAACAGTGAAATGCAAGAGACAAAACAGAATGTTTGCCTCCGTTTTGTCTTTGGAAAGCTAGCTGGTTGATTAGTGAAATTATTTTCTTTGTAGGTCCCACGTGAGTAGGCATGGTTATGATCTCTCATGTTTTGGAAATTCTCTTAGTTATAGAGGATTTGGGAATCTGAGGTGGCTCTTTTGTAGACAAAAGCCCGTGTCACCTCTTCTATGAGTTCAGCTGTTCTTTTAGTAAAATAATTTAAATATTAATCATTTTTGTTTTGCTTCGAAGAACTTACAAAGTGATGCTAACAATCCTTTGCACTTTATCTGCCACATCACTAAATCCTTGACTTAAGGCATTGGGTAGTTTTTTAGGGATATGCAAAGTGTGGTGAATGCTTTCTCAGTAGTAGTGTTGGTCCTGTCGTGCAGGGTGAAATGTTGGACAGCAAATGAAGGTATTAAAGATCACGATAGAAGAGGGTGACGCCTAGTGGCAGGAGAATGACAAAGATACTAATTTGTTTTGACTCACTGAACTAGTGAAATTAAAAGGCTGTCATTTGAAACTTCATTATATATACCTGACTGCTGCACAGATTCCAGTTCCAAAGTAGTAATACTGGACAAGCCCAAGCTGTGAAGAATTTTAGGTCAAGGTACATGGTAGAGGCTTTGTGTACTGATCCGTGGTGGAACATAGTGTTTTAAATATATAAGAGAAGCCCTGTTTGGTGTAAACATCCCTGTTCTGCTAATTTTGAGTGGGAGTATTTTTTTATTTTGTTCTCTGTGAAGGGAGGAGGCAAGTGATCAGGTTGCTATGTTTCTTAATTCATTTTGTATGAGCACAGAGTTGGCAGAGCTGCTCTGAGGGAGAGGAAGCTTCCTACTGTTAGGTCACAAATGTATAGTCAGATATTGTTGGTAATGATAAAGTGAAATTGCCCTTTTAAAATCAGGCCGAGGAGGTTATAGTAATTTTACACAGCAACTCTGTTATATACACTAGAAAAAACCTAAATGTTTTGCTATCTTCTTATTTCTAAGCAGGCCACAATGAGGTTGCAGTGTTTTGGCAGTGTAGCCTGTCTAGATGCCATCCTATGGTTCTCTAAAGGGTTCTCTAAAGGGTTCTCTAAAGCTTGAAATTATGTACCTCTCCTGAGGGATTTTGTGTAGAAGAGTAATGCTAAAAGTAATTTTGAGAGAAAGGAGAGGGATTAGTTTCTCAGAAACAGAATCCAAATATGTGATCCAAATGCATATTGTGAAGAATCCAAACCTCAGTTGCAGGAGTTCCAGAGGAGGATGTGGAATATATGTCACCAGATATCAAAATGATAATGTGTTCTATGCACTTAAGACTTTAAGGTTTGAATTTGATAAAATAAGGTAATAATTATAAACATCTCAGATAAGAGAATTGTGAAAAATCAGCGGTGAAAATGGAAGCATCAAAAGAGAAGTAAGTTTGGGACAAGTGTGTAATTCTTATAGTATCTGGCTGGAAAAAGGTAAACTTTTTTGTGCTGAAGTAAAAGAATGTGGAGCACTGGAGTTAGTAGGGAGTGAATAACAAATTAGATGTGGTCCCAGCAGACAGGTGGATAGTAACATCAGTGACAGCAGACTTCTACAGTTTAATATTTTGTATTATTAAATGCTAATGTGAAGGAGATTTTAAATCTTTCATTAAAAATATTACCATAATTTGGCAGTCTTTTGAGTATGCATCTTAATGTGAATTCTTTCATGCGAAGACCCATGACGTATCTTGAAGATCTTTTGCATCTCTTAAATATGTAATACCTAAGAGTATTACTACACCTGTATTTATTATTAATAACACCTGTTAACCTAAACACTGCTGGAGCTGCTAGAACAAAAGATACATGCAATAAAGCAAATAACAGCACTCATTTCTGTTGGTTTTAGACATGAGGGAATTTTACAATCCAGTTAGAAATACAACAGGATGTAAAAATACTTGGAGTTACCCAGAACTGCTTTTTCTTTAAACTCAAATGTTTTCTTCACTGCCTTCTGGGTGTTCAAGAGGATTTTCTGGTTTATGATTGTGGGTGAATGTCCCTTTGCTCTGAAACAAAACTGGAAAAAAATTCTGTGAGGATTTTGGTTTCTCATTACTGTTACAACTAAGTGCAGCTTTTTAACCCAAAGGTAGATATATAATTTTTTAATTTTTTTTTTTTTAATGTGAAACTAACCCCAGCCCTGTTGGGCCTCTTACAAGGCCTCACATGTAATCTGATGCAGAAAAATTCAGTCAGCTTCAGTAATGTCTGCATCAGGTCACAGGCCATGCTGCTGCCATGGTTTGGTAAATTCTTGCATATGTTTATGGGTGATATTTTTTTGTTTTGTTTGCCTAGGTGACTGCTAGAGACTTAATCCTGCTTTCATGTAGGACAAGCATACTCAAGGAGTGCTCTTCATCAGACTTAACAAACTGTAATAGGGAATGGGGGGAGCAGGTGGTTTGTTTTATTTTGCTTTTTAACAGACATCTGGTTCTTACAGCATTCCTAAACCACAGTTTGTCGTTTTGCCTCCATTTGTGTCCTATCTTACTGGTTTTCCAAAACTTGTTATCATTTCCTCTCTCACTCACTAACTTTTCTGTAATATTTACTATTACTTGCACCACTGGTCATGGTCTTGCAGTGGTCATGTTGCCACAGTGATGTCTTTGTCGAATTGTTTTACTGGTGGGCCCTTCTTCCACTAAATATTCGTGTCCAAATCTTTCAGTTTTTGTTTTGTTTGTTTTTTCCTTTTCCTAATGAGACTGATTAAATTTTGCTGCCCCATCCAGTCACAAGACATGTTTCTTAACCTCAGGGAGACTCCCACCTAAAGTAAATTTAGAAGTGCTAAGCAGATTCAAGTCTGTGCTTGTACAATATGTTTGTTGAATGGTACAGCATCTTTATACTGTGTACATAATTAAAACTATTTTATTGAATAATTGTCTACTGTGAGTTTTATTTACTGATTAAAATAATGCCTGATATTTTTTACTTGCTGTTTGTGACTGAAACAAATTTTACAGTGCATACACTAAAAAGATGACTTGTTTATTTTGAAATAGTCTGTTGAACTTGACAAAATTAATACCAGGTCTCTGGAAATAGCTATAAAATCTAAATATATTGTTCCTTCAACAACATTTAACATATAATTAACATAAGCTTATTTAGTTATGTGAGTAAAGCACTAGAAGCTGTGCTACATGTATGCATCAAAAATGGTTAAAAAGCGTCACTTGTAAATGACCATTCTAGCTTGTTTATTTGAAGTGTGTGACCTATTTTTGCATTAGACTCTTAACTGTGAAGATACTTCACTGGTACTGTAAGACACTTCATGGTTTCATATAAGCCACCTTAAAACCAAAGCAAACAACAAACCCCCAGCCAAACAGATAGAAACAAACACACAAAACAGCAAAACCCCAAAACTTGTCTAATTGCTAAATAACAAAATTACAATTCTAAGCATTAAACTTGTGTGTCTTGTTTGGTGCTTTGCAGGAATTATTCTTGATGCTTTTTATCATTAATGATTTAAAGGAAAATAATGTAATTATTGCCATTTAATTAGTCTTTCAAGAATTCACTGTGTAAGCAACTGGCTGGCATAATTTTGATAGCTGCCTCTGCAGTGAAGTCCCTAGGATTAATTGAAGCAGAAGTAAATCTCCACTGTGGAATGTGTGTGGGCACAGACTGGGATGAGATAAACAATGCATAATAGTATTTGTATAATAAGGTCCTTTTTAAAGAATAATCTGCAAGAGGAATTTAATGTTTTGCTATTCAGATGTTTTTTTTTATTAGTACGTAGTATATTTTACTTGGTAGTTCTTACTACATTGCCAGAAAAATGTTTGAGCACAGGCAGACACTTGCTCAGCAGTTGCTATCATTTGATCTTGTGTCAAGACACCGACATTTTTGTTGTTTCAAATTATCAACTTAAAAGTGACAGTCGTTAGTTAAGTAACTTCTGCCTGTTGCGCTAGTTGTTAGCCCCTAGATGGGTTTCCAGTGTTGGAAGAGATGTTGCATGCTCTGGATCTAATTGACTAATTAGTGTATGCTGCCAGTGGTGATGTCAAAGAGCACAAACAAGCATTCTTACAGTATGTTGTGCCTCCCTTTTTTCCATAAGTAAAACAGTGCTCAGTGAGGTGTAATGACAGAGATAATGCAGCAAATGTGCAGGGATGTAAAGAGTGTTCCGCAGGTAGACAGACTTAGCTTGAAAGGAAAGGAGTGGGGCCAGCTCCTGTGTCCAGAAGCAAGTTGCTGGTTGTGTGTGTAGTGATGAGTCAGCTAGGGTCACTTCTGGGTCCCTAAGGATATGACTTGAGCTGAGAGTGTGGAAATTTAGTACTATCTTTATCAGATAAAGCATGATTC
This sequence comes from Ramphastos sulfuratus, assembly GCA_013399055.1. Classification (NCBI taxonomy): domain Eukaryota; kingdom Metazoa; phylum Chordata; class Aves; order Piciformes; family Ramphastidae; genus Ramphastos; species Ramphastos sulfuratus. Next base: position 52,601 of record WBNM01014681.1, on the reverse strand, counting down.
TCTTTTCAGCTGCCTCTGCTCATTTGAATGCTTGGTTCACATGAGAAGGCTGTATAAACTGATGCTTTTTACTACTATTTTCTCTGGCATTTACTGTAAGGACTTGTGAGGGCGTCTCTTGTTTTAGTACTGATAATTGATTGTGGCAGCTCTAGGTACTCACCCTTTTATATATTGCTATTGCTATCTAGGTCTGCAGCTTTCTTCTGCTTTGCTACTACTGCTGCCAAAAGTGCTTTAACCATGTGTGTGCTGCATTTTTGACACCGAAGGTGTGTCACTGCAGTTTAAATGTGAGGCTTGCAGTGACCATTGAGGAAAAATGTAGCAGAGAAAGGACTATTTTTTTAGCAAATAGAGAATTGACTATTCTGCATTTGTGGACCACACAGTTCTGCTGTTAGGAATTTCAGAGTAAATCAACATGGTAACTACANCCTAAACCGTTCTATGATTCTATGATATTATCGACACTGGATGAGGGTAAGTTTGAGGACCTCTTTTAGGACATCCAAGTTTCCAAGTAATTTATTGCTCAAAGCCGCAGCAGCCTATAGTGTGTTCTAATTGACAGATACTCTTGTATTATCCTTGTCTTTTTATCTCATATAATTATTTTTTACCNACACCTTGAAACACAAAGCCATGCAGGCAAGCTACAAAAGTGCAGAGAAGTGGTTTGTATAGAGTAGACATGGGACATCTGAGGACAGCTTGATCATCTTGTCTTGTGGGTCATATTTAGAGGAAGAAAACGTATCCAGGAAAGCAGCAATAGCCTTGATTAGGATCATAGGAAACAAACAAAAAATTTCAGGAGGTAACAGAGACTGGTTGTCAAGTTGTGCAGTACTGTGCCTGTTGCAGTTGGACACTGAGCATATAGATTGTCTGATGCTTTAAATTTTTTTTTTTTTTTTTTCCTCAGCAACATNATTCTATGATATTATCGACACTGGATGAGGGTAAGTTTGAGGACCTCTTTTAGGACATCCAAGTTTCCAAGTAATTTATTGCTCAAAGCCGCAGCAGCCTATAGTGTGTTCTAATTGACAGATACTCTTGTATTATCCTTGTCTTTTTATCTCATATAATTATTTTTTACCCCAGGAGGCTTTTTTTTTTTTTTTTTTTTTGCATATTCACAAGTACAAATCAAAATTTTCCTAGCCATCCTAATACTTTCCATCCAACACTTTTCCCACTTGAATTCTTTTTTCTTTACTGTTGGGAGCTTAAGTTGTACATAGTGGTTCACATAAAGTCTTCTCCATATGTTGTATTACACTAGTACTTCATTTCTACCACTGGAAATAGCTTTGCTTCCACTGAAAGTTGCATTTGTCTTTTAGAGCTTCATGATTTTAGTGCTTCATGGTTCTCTTGTGACAAAGAATTCATTCAAGTTTTCCCCTTCCTTAGCTTCAGAACAAAGCAGAGTCATCAGAGCATGGTGAAATAACCAAAAGCAGGAATGTTGTGTTATAGAAGTGCACCTGCACAGAGATGCAAGAGCTGGCAGCTAAGGGCTGCAGGAGTGACCTCTATGACACAGCCAGCTCCAACCAACCCATTGCAGGGCAGAGCTTTAAGGAAATGTGTTTAAGGAAGGGAAAAAAAACAAACATCCAGAAGAGTGGGAGGGAAAAAAGGTGAGAGAAACAACCCTGTGAGCACCAAGGTGAGAGCAGAAGGAGGAGGAGGTGCTCCAGAGATTCCCCTGCAGCCTCTGGAAGAGCCTGAGGAAAGGCAGGTTTATCCTGAAGGACTGCAGCCTGTGAGAAAGACCCACGCTGGAGTTGTGGAAAAATGCGAGGAAGATAGATTAGCTGTTACTGACTGACCACAATCCCCATTCCCCAACCCACCATGCCCCTTGGGGTGGTGGAGGCAAAGGAGTCAGGAATGAAGGAGCAAAGCTAGAAAGCTGGGGAGAAGGATATGCATTTTCACTTTTGTCTTTGTTTCTCACCATCCTACTCTAATTTTAATTAGCAATAAATGAAATTTCCCCAAGTCAAGTCTGTTTGGCTTATTACAGTAGTTGCTAAGTGATCTCCCATGACCTTTCCTTCTGTCCGGTTGAGCAGAGGGAGTGAGAGAACAGCTGGGTGTGGTATGTCCCAGAAGTGGTGCTGATGCTTCAGAGAGACCTAGAAGATAGGTCAGTAGTTAGGCAGGATATCAGAACATGAATGAACAATACTTTTGTAAAACCAAGTGTTATTTTGATGTAACAAACTGTGGTCTGCCTTTAAAAAAAAAAAAAAAAAAGGTCGTTTAACCTTGTTTGGTAAGGGAAGTAGAGGGGACCTGTGACTTTAAAAGGCTCCAGCATAAGTTCTGCAAGATACTGAAGTAAGGCTTTTGGATATCTGGCTTGGAGTGGTTTCTGAAGGACTACATTGAGCAGATCACGTACTTTGTGGCAACACAGTGGAAACCACAGGAGAAATTACGGATTTCCAGTGGACGAAAACTCCCTAAGAGAAAGTGGCAGCTATAACAGCTGGTAAATACAAGGAAGAAACTGAGAAAATCAGGCTTTGTTAGAAAACTTGGTAGCCTAAGTTTTAGTTATCTTGCTCAGACTTCATGCAACAATTTTGGAAAGCAAGCAACAGGAATGATATGTCCTAAGGTGTAAAAATGTAAGTGTACATTTAACTGCCCCAGTTTCCATGAATAGAAAAAAAAAGGGATCCCTTCTTTACAGCATTGTGTCACATAGGGTCAGGACATTGCTCAGTGTCCATCATGTCCTTAAGATTGCCCAGTAGATGTTCTAGGGTACATGAATGATCTATGGTAGCTTGGAGGTGAGAGGTATGGGGCTCAAGCCTCACATAAGCAGCAACGAGAATAAGGGTATTCTGGTGAGGTCTTGTACAGCATCAACAGGAAAAAAAAACCTATCTAAACATCATCTTCGTAGAACCTGGTTATGCGAAGCATCAAGTTAATTCTAGAGACAGCTATTATCTGTACTTTAACTAATGGCAACTACTTTTGGGTGAATAATTAATTTATGATTGCAATGATTAGGGTGCTAAGTATGACAACTAATAGGGTGTTGCCTTAGACAATAGTGGGAAGACTGCAAGTTATTTTGGAAAATAGTTTTGCTTTTCTGTAAGCTGATTTGCTATTGTCAGATTGGATCTGCAGGGTTTCCCTAGTGACCTTTTATTGGAATTACAGAAGGATAACTGGTCACTGGAAAAAGTGGTTCTCGAAGATCAAAAGAGTTCAGAAAAGAACTATAGATCGATTTGAAGTTTATTTTTTTAACAGTGAAAGATAATTAAGAGAAGGAGAAATTAATACACATGGCTGATGAGTTGCTGCTGAAAGGAGAAGGATATTGCTAGTAGATCATATGTTTAATCATGGGATTGAGCTAGTTGTGCTTAGTCTAGATATGTGTCTGTTCTTTAACATGGCTTGTAATGCTAAGCAGTTATTAAACAGTTTGCAAAGGACTGTCCCTGCCATTCCAGCTCCTGAAATAACCACTGGATGTGAGGAAAGTGCAACATGTTAAAAGAAAAAAAAAACCCAAAACAAAACAAGATAAAGTGGTCTCTCTGTTGGAAGCTGAACTGAATGCTGTAATACTCTTCCTGGTCTTAACCTTCACTCACACCCCAATCTTCTAATTTCCTTTCTTATGTAGAGCCTACAGATGCAACGTGAGAACCATTTTAATTTCATGCCAGGATGAAATGCATTACAAAGAAATAACCTTGTGAACATGGAAACATTTTTGAAAGTAATATCTTAAAATACTTATTTTGTAATTCAGTTAGTATGCACCCACATGAAAACATGGAATAGATGTGAATGTGCACTGCTAATATAAACAAATGAAAAATGCAGGAAAAAAAAAGCGGATTAACCAAATGTCTTTTGAAATGCCACTACATTGTACTAATATTTTCATGTAATTATAATGAATTTAGTATACCTCAGTGTATTATATTCCTGGCAGTAGCATGAATGCACTTAAATAAGCAAGGATCAAATACATGGATGCTCAAAATTGGTCCAAAGATTTTAAATAATGTTTAGCTATATTAGATGTATTTAAGGAGTTATAAGAGCAGTTATTTTCACTGAAGAGTGACAGATACCTACGTGGATATGTTGTAAAGTATGCATTTTCAAGATACTTGCATCTTGTAAAGGTGCAGCTTTTTTCCATTTTATGGAACAGGCATGAAAGGCTGAGGCTCTTGGGGCTTTTTAGCCTAGAGAAGACCGATAGATCTTATCAGTGCTTATAAATATTTAAAGGGTGGGTGCCAGGAGGATAGAGCCAGTCTGTTTTCAGTGGTGCCCAGTGACAGTACAAGAGGCAATAGCCACAAAGCTGAAGAAGTTCCATCTAAACATGATGAGGAACTTTTTAACATCGATGGTGTTGAAGCACTGGAACAGACTGCTCTGAGAGGTGGTGGAGTCTCTGGAGTCGTTCAAAACTCACCTGGATGCTCTCAGGCAGGAACCTGCTCTTATCTCCAGAGGTTCCCTGCAACCCCTATCATTCTGCAATTCAGTCCCAAATTGTACTGATGTGAATGTTCAGTCGCTGACTGCCAGGATAAGCACAACGTGCTTGCATTACACAGGCTTTGACCGACTGCGTGGTTGACTGGGTCAGTGCACGTCTGCAGTGTTGGAAAAAAAACTGTTTGAGGGTGGCAGAGCACTGGAACGAGCTGTGCAGAGTTGTGGACTCTCCTTCTCTGGAGGCATTCAAAACCTGCCTGGACATGTTTCTGTGTGATTTACCTTGAGTGATCCTGCTCTAGTGGTGGGGTTGGAGCAGATGATCTTCAGAGGTCCCTTACAACCTCTACCATTCTGTGATTCTGCGATGCTTGCTGTAAGGAGAATCAGAGGAGAAGGATGAGAAAAGAGACAGGTTCTACAAGTCACAGATGAGGTGCAGGCATCTTTAGAAAACCTTTAAACTGGAAAACTACTGGAGTTTCGAGTGAAAAATGAGATTAAATTCTAAAATAGCCTAGTGCACATCCCAGCATGCTCTAGGGCTACTCGTGAGAATGAGGCTGAGAGCAAAAAAAAAAAGTCTCTCAGGCCCGTGCCCCGCTACCCAGTCGCAGGAAGGGCGGGCTCCCTGCTCTCCTGCACCGGGCAGCTCTGTTACACTGACAGCCCCGCATCCTTCTGCCCCGGCAGGCCTCTTGCACCTCCCCAGCGCTGCCCACCGCCTGCAGCTGCCCCTGCGAGTGGGCTAGGGTTCCGCTCCCTCCCCGGTGGCTCTGTCACATGCAGCAGCAGGAATGTGGTAGGGGTCGGAAGGGGACACGACACGACACGACACGACACGACTCGACTCGGCTTGACTCCTCGCTGCCACCTCTCGCCCCGCCCCGCCGAGACCAACTGGCTGCTGCGCCAACCAGAAGGCGAAGGAGCCTGGCGCTGACCAATGGCGGCGGGCGTTGCCCAAAAGGCCCGGCAGCGGGCGGGGCACAAACAGGCCGCTCCTCGCCGGGCCTCAGGAGCTCCGCTCGGCGGTGGCGGCAGCAGCCCCCGGATTGGGGTGGGGGTAGTGACGTGTCAGGGGGAGCCAGGCAGCCGCAGAGACCCGACGGAGCGAGAGCGGGCAGGGGCAGCGGCTCTGCGGTGGTGGAGAAGGTGGGTGTTTCCTACGCGTTTGGCGGGGCCGCGGGAGACTTAGCCGGCGGGAAGCGTCGGGGTCTCGCTCCAGGGGTAGTCATAGAAAGTTTCGGTCTTAGAGTGCTGTGCTCTGTGTGTTTCGTGTGGGTACATCCCTCCGTTTCCCGGGGCGTCGAGGGTGCCGCGTTGGTGTTGCGGGGAGCCTGCGGGTGGGATCTGGGAACCTCTGCCCGACTTCGTGAAGTCCCTTATTTTTTTAAAATTTATTGTTAAAAAGGGTTTGCTAGAGTAAGACGGCTTGGCGAGGCACTGAAGTGAGGGCGCAAGGGAGCGTTCATAAACGTTTTCCAAACTTTTAGCTCTTGACCTTTGGTGACGTTTCTTTCCCCATAGTTTTTGCTGGGGTCTTTGCTCGCGTGTGCGCCTCGTTTCCATCAGAGGCCATCAGGTACGGACGAGGCTGTTGAAAACCCAAACTCCCCGGGGAACTGGAGTCTCATTCTTTCCCCTTCTTTAAAACTGTTCAGCAGGCGGGTTGTAGCTGGCACCTGCAGTTAACAGTCTGTCTTGAAACAAGGGAAAAAATGCTTCAGCACAATAACAAGTGCCCGCTTCTGTGTTTTTTAACAAAGGAGGTCTTAAAATTGTCTTGGGTTTCTTTGCAATTTATGCTTTAACTATATCGAAGGAGTTACATAGTGGGTTATGTTGATCCCAGGCTGTGTAGCTGCCTTTGAAGGATGCCTTGCTCTTTTACAGAGCGAAGTAAGAACAGCTTTAAAAAATGGCCAGTCATTCACCTGGGCGAGTGCGTGAACCCTGTCAATAGGCAGTTCCTGGTGCTTGGAAAGACAGCTGTTAATATTTTGCCCATAACAATGGTCTATTTTAAAGGCCTTTAGGTAATGCTTCTATTGTTGTCTGTCATCCCCCCCCCAAAAAGATTTTATTTGACCTAAATTACGTTCTCTTTTATTTAAGAACTTCTTTATTCCTTCCCCACCCCCCCCAAAAAAAAAAAAAAAGGCTTTCATTTTGTTTAAAGTTGTTTCATTGTAACATAGAAAGTATTTTCTTCACTTGTGCAATGTAACTGTTACCATAGAAAATATATAGGCTGGTCTTTTTGCATGAGTCCAAAACTAAGATTGACAAATTGAAAACTGGCTCATCCTCAATAAATAGTGATAAAATACCAATGTATGTTAGATTGTGGCTGTTACTATTTTAAAGAAAAAAAAAATAATTTTTTTTCCAAAGCCTTTACTCTGCTTAACCCCAGTAAGCAATCTGTAATGAACTGTTGCATGTTATGTTCTCTTGATGCTCAGGAGACACAGGTTTATTGTCTGAATGTGGGACACATTGAGTGGCTAAAACTGCAAACCCATTATGCAGGAAGGGGTTCTGACTGTTGATCTGTTTTCTTCAGTAGACCTTCATTCTTTTCACTTGGGTGATCTGTTTGATCTTGATAATCTGTCTGACTTGCTTTGTTTAATCCATCTTTCTTTTTCCCTGCCCCCCCCCCCTTTTCTTTTTCCCTTTAGGCTTAGTAGCCCATGAACTAGTTACTACTAATAAGAACATGTAACAACTGTCGTATGTTTATGAACAGTAGTTTTTTAGAAACTACCTTGTAATCTGATATTTATGAAGGCTTTACAGTGATATTTCAAGACTTTTATAATATAGTTTATGGATTTCTTGGTATCTTGTGAAGGGGGAGGTACCAGGTGTCCAGTCCGTGGGGCTTTCACAACTGATATCCACAGGTGCATGTGGTGGGAGGAAAGATCATTATGGCATATAGATACCGGAGGAACGTGCTGTCCGTCAGGTCCTGTTGAGTGGTGAAGTCCAGCAGGATCCTATGGATTTGGGCTGTGGGAAGGTATACACAAAGGACGTGGAGAGGCGTTAGAGTGGTGGCACTGCAGCTCTGAAAGCTGGAGACTGAATGTGCAAGTCTTGTGCTGTTTGCTTTGGCAGGTCAGTGGTGAGCACACCAAAGCATTCAAGAGATGGTTCCCTTGCTCCGTGCTCATGAACTCTATTCTAACCAGGAGCTGTGGTTAACTCTCAGTAGATAGGATATGATTTTGTGCATCAGTAGACTGTGACAATCCTTTCCTGGAGTAAATGCAATGAAACAAGCTTTAACATATATTGAGATTAACTTTTTAAAACCCCAGTATTGCACAGATAGGACTTAGATTCTAGTTTTTATTTTGATTGAAAACAAAGATCTAAGTACCTCAACATTTTGGGTTGTTTGGTTTTTTTTTTTTTTTTTTTTTTTTTTTTTATTCTATCCCAGTACCTTCAGTGGAAGTGTGCTGACTCTCAGCAGTCTAAACACTTCTGTTTCATATTGAACATAACAAATTCTGGTTATCCTAAACTAGTAGCTATATAGCAGGATAGATTGTATTAAGTACGATACAGCCTTAGTTTTGAGTAAGCTGAATCACAGTTTTTAAAAACTGGTTTTGGAGCTGTTTTAGTGTATTAAGTCCATTTAAGTTATTCTTTTTAATCTTTTTCTTTGTTTTTCTCTTTGCTTATAAATACTTAAAGGATGGGTGTTGGGCAGATGGAGTCAGTCAGTGACAAGACAAGAGGTAATGATGCACAAATCTGAAGATAGAAAGTTCTGTCTAAACATGAGGAGGAACTTCTTTTCTTTGAGAGTAGTGGAGTACTGAAATGGGCTACCCAGAGGGGTGGTAGAGTCTCCATCTCTGGAGTCATTCAGAATATACCTGAATGACTTGCTACAGGTAAAGCTGCCCTGGCAGGTGGGTTGGACTTGATCTCCAGAGGTTCTCTCTTCCTTATTATTCTTGTTTATCAGTTTATATGCATAATATCTTGTACTGATTTTTTGTGAGAACACTGTTACTTACTGCTTTGGGGGCAGGATTGTCTTTTGTTTTCCATTTCTTTTACAATCTAGGGTATTTTAGTCTCAGCATTAATAAATTTGATATGAAGACATTTCATCACTGGAGGAGTTTTTCAGTTGATTCTGAGCTGTTTAGGAGTCCTTGCATGTAGTTGAAGGAAGACAACCAGCATGTCTAAAACCTGAAGGCCTATTGTCAACCTTGGAATTTAATGCAATTGGGAATAGTGCATTACTCATTTGTAAAACAGGAAGTCTATTAATTGCTTCTATATAAAGAAGAAATTATTTTTAGAATCTGTTGTAGAAACTTTATAAACTTCAGTCTACTGGAGAAGACAAGAAATAAATTCTGCAGTCTAGGAGGAATAGTTTGGATTCAGACTTTCAGATTACATTTTGTGTTGTGCAGAGTTGCAGTCAGTTTATTTATGCATCCATAATACTGCACTGCTCTCAAGTTTGTGTGCAATGGAGAAAAAGCAGTGTGTAGTACTTGTTTGCTTCACCTTTACATATGTGGGTTAGTAATTTTCTTTCTACTAAGTGACTTTTATTTTACATTTTGCTTTATGTCTTTTCATTTCACATGTTTGGTTTAAAACTGTAGAAGAATCTTACAGGGAATTGGTTTTGGCCTTTAAATTTAAAGACATTTTGGAAGCTGTCTTTCTGTATATTCAGCTTCCTGATGACTTTTTTGAGCTGCACATGCATTTCTGTACTATCCTTGGATATTTCTTTTGAAATATCTATTGCAGCATTCGTCCCTTAGAGAAAATTCCTTTGGAGTTACAGTGTTAAATCAAATACTGTGAATACAATTGTGAGTGTGTTTTATTTTTTTAATATTTTGTGTGTTATAATGGGGCAATAAACAAGATTTCATTGATCGTGGTATGAATTAGTCTTTAATTGTAATGTATATATTTGTTGACACGTGAAGATACTTTCATTTCCAATACCTTCTTTTGTTAAACTCAGCATTCACTACAAATCTCTTTTCCCACTCCTTTCCTATTCCTACAAAGTCCTTCTTGTTATTAGTTCTGTCAGTGGAAGATTAATATTAGTAAATTATTTTTTGCATCTAGAAGTAGTTCACAGAGTGGAAAAGCTCCAAGCCTGAATGCTTGAAAATTATCAGTAATTCACAAACTGAAGCATGAGAATTTCTTAGGAAGACTGCAGATATGTTATGAGGGGGAGGTGCTCTTTATAGTAAGGAAGGGAGGTATATGGCAAGAAACTGGGATTTCATTATGGTCTTACACAACTATGTCTTAATACTCCTCTTTTCACATCTTTCTCAGTAATGTTGTTGTGTCAGTGTCTCAATGTCATATGTGGTTTGCAGACAGACTTGGAACTCAATGTATGTCACATATNGAGGTGTTCAAGGCACGTTTGGACATGGCACTTGGTGCCATGGTCTAGTCTTGAGGTCTGTGGTAGTGGGTTGGACTTGATGATCTTTGAGGTCTCTTCCAACCTTGCTATACTGTGATACTGTGATCTGTGGAAGGATATGCCTTTATTATTGGAATCTTTAAAGATTTAAGTCACTTGGACATTTTCTTTTAGTAAGAATCTGAGTTTTACTCACACCAAAATACTTCAGCTCATTTTGAAACCAGGGAAATGTGTAAAAGTACGGCTTGGTTTTAAGGGAGTGGCAACAAGTAATGGTAAACACGATTTAAAAATGTGTTTTCAAACTTATGCTTCTAGATCCAAGGACTTCATTTGTATTTTATTCTGAATTCCCTGAATCAGCAAGGCTGTGGGAAGTGATGCATAACTGCACAACATTGATTCATGTCCTACATGTTCGCTTCAGTCAGGAAGCCTGAAGCTTAATGTCAGATGTGTGGGTGAAGTAGTTAACCAGAGCAAAATAACTTGTTCTGCTTACACCATGCTGAATAGGGGCATTATCTTGGGAAAATCTGTTTCAGTGACTTACAGTACTGTGCAATACTTGTTACTTGGGACTGAACCATGAATACAGACTATTAGGATCCAAGTTCAAGGTCAAGCATTCACTCTTGTTTTGTACTCTCATATCAAAATGCTTTCAAAGATTGCAAAAATCATGTGAATGGATTTTCTCCTTAGAGATACAATATATACATCTCAGAAATTTCAAGGGAGGAGATAGGCATTGCTGCCTCATCTGTAAAATGGGATTGGGAAGTTATTGGGAAGTAGATAGCAATATTTAGATTTCATGTTAGGACCACATCGAGTCTTGAGCTTAGGGGTCTAGACTTTTTTTTCCACTATTTAAAAATGCTCAGTGCCTCATTCTTAGTGTTTATTTGGAACTTCATGCATAGTATGTATTGCTGTTATAAATCATAGACTAATTTGAATCTTAAAAGCTTCACTTATGAGCTATAGAAGGTGAAGAAGAAAAGTCTGCTCAGTCATTTCCAGATGAAGTAAAAAGTGAAGCTCACTGATGTTAGGGGTAGGTGCAGAATGTACACTTTCACAGCAAACTGTCTTCCTTTATACATTTTGGGAAGATGAAGGCTGTTTTGTGGAGATAGTATTATTATTTTTCTTTCTTACTTCAACTGGTGATTTAACTTTACTCAATTTCTGATTTATTTGAACAGTATTTTGGTGTTCTAAAAAGAAAATAAGTGAAAATTGTGTTCCTTTTCTAGTGCATACATTATGACTCTAATTTACAATTAGAAATCTATTTCCAAATAGTTATTCAAGAAACATAGAAATAAGAGTCTGGTTTTATATTCTTATTCAACAGGTGAAATTTGTTCAATTGGGCACTTCTGTTAAAGATCAGAAAAAATATGGTTACTTTAGCAAGGGCAATAGCATTCAAAGAACTAAAAATGCATGGGGAAAAACATCTCCATGTTTTGCAGAAAGCAAAAAGAACTGAATGTTCAATCCAGTGTATTATTTCACTTGGATCATTGGAAAGAGCATCTGGTGGAAATTTTCATCAATTGTCTTCAATAACTTGAAAAACGACCTATACCTTAAAATGAGGACTCGCAGAATTTTGACTGCACCTTCTGCTTTTGCAGTGTATGTGTGGATAAAGTATAATTGGAGGGGAGTGGGGAAGCTTTATTGCCTGTCTTCATAAAGAACGTTTACCCCTTGCCTCTCTGTTTTTGGGGTTGTGTTTTTTTTTGGAAGCCAAGAATTTGATTTGCTGGGTGTGCTGGTTTGAGGNAGGGTGTAATTCCCAAACCGTCACACTGGGGAATGAAAATAGGTTTAATGAGAGAACATTTTTCCTGTGACAAAAATACTGTGTTTTACATGTGAGGCTGACCAGAATTACTAGAGTAAATGTCTATTTTGGCGGGGTGCTTTTAGTGAAAGTTCATAAAATCTCTGCACAGTGATTCAAATTACATGTATGTTATAATAATATGTATGCAGCTAAACCATACATAAGTTTGTATCACTGCTGAAGGGTTGTACAGCACTTGATCTTCTTTGACTTAAAAACAGAATGAGGATGCTAAGGATATTTCCTATTAATGTCTCAATACTGACAGGGATTAATTTGTATTAAGCTCGAAAGAGGAAATTTCAGAGATAAGATTACAACAGCAAGAAAACCAATCCTAACTTAAGTGTGTGATGCCAGCATTCACTTTTAATTTTTTCAGTGCTTATGGTTTGTTGTGGTGCACTCAGCCTTCAGGATGCTCTCCAAAACCCAAGGTGATGCCCCTCTTTTAGGTTACCAGCACAAAAAAGCAGGAGCAAAGGCTTATCCACTGAAAGTCAGGTGCACTATACACGTTTGGGAACCTATTCCCTTCCTTTGTTTCATAACTCTTTGCCTATACTTTCTCATTGCTTACCATCCGTAAGTTAAGTGTAGTGCTACTGAGTTTCATAAAATCATGTCATGTTGAGTTTAGCAATGGCCTTTGCAGAATGTCTTTATGATCTGGGTGGATGTACTACTGGATAGATGGAAAAACAGTGGGATGGTTGGATTTAGAGGTGGCTAGCTGATTGGAACTCACCGGGAGGCTGGTAACTAGTGGTAGCTGTCTGTCACAGATGTCCTTTTTAATGTTATGCATGACTTGGAAGTTGACCACCCCTTACCATGAAGCTGGCAGGTGTCGCCAAACTGAGGGAAGAGGTGAGCAGCAGATGCGCTTGAGGTCAAGGCTGTCATTCAGAAGGACTTGGGCAGGTTGGAGGAGGTGGCTGACAAGAATTTAGTGAAATTCAACACCAACAAGGGCATGGTTATTCATTTGGGAGGGAAGTGGTCCTCTGAGGGAAAAGATGCCCCTTCACTCAGCACTTGTCAGACTACACCTGGAATATTGCATCCAGCTTTGTGTCCACACCTCACCCTGCGTCAGTACAGGAAAAAATGTGGATAGACCAGAGCAAGTTCAGCACAAGGACACCAGAATATCAGAGTGTTTGCAGCACTGCCCTGAAGAAAAGGCTGAGGGAGATGGACTTCTGCATGAAGATACGATTCATAGAAGCCTGACAGCAGCCTCTACCCACCTGCCAACAGATTATCAAGGAGGTGGCAGAAAAACAGGCAATAGTCATAAACTGAAGGGTGGTTCTATCTAGATAGAAAGGCAATGTTTTTCTCAGACAAGAAAGCAAGAAAACAGGTTTCAAGATTGGTTTTGGAGTCTGTTTTTGGAAATTTTGAGGATGTAAATAGATAAAGCAGCTTGTTTTCACCTGATAACTTGACCTGCCTTTGGACAGCAGGTGATGTCCTAAAGCATCTGCCAGTCTGAATTTGTCTGTCAATGAGCAATTATGTATTTTGCCCTGAAATAATTATCTATGGAGGGAAACAACATAAATAATAAAAATCCATGGTGGCTTTTGCTAGCATCATGGGGAGGAGCCCTCAGACAAACCTGAGAAGGTAGTCTTTGCTTTCTTCCTCTTTTACTGTCCTTCAGATGATATGCTAGGCAGGAAGGTGATCAAGGTGAAGAAATACTGGAAATAATACACTTTAAAAAGAAGGATCACAAAACCAATCTTCAGTTCTTGTACTTCCCCTGCTTCTTGTTCAGACTTGCTGCCGCGTTGTTCTCCAGCTTTGAGCAGAATGCAGCTTTGTCTGAGAAAGGGTGGCAGAAAAAGAGGTGAAGTAGCTTTTGGAAAAATGAATTCTGCATGTAGTCTGAAAAATGTGGATCTGACCTTGTTTGCATTGCACTCTTCTGCATTTTTTTACCTTGCGTCTCTGCACTCGGAAGAAGTCTATATGTCAAATTTTGGTAAGGTTTACTTCTCAGTGAGACTTCTGTAGTTAGAGGTGGAAGAAGACTCAATTAATTGGGCCTTACACAGCAAAATTGAGTAACTGACATGGCTGTGAAAAGATTTATAGGCATTCATGGGCTTTATCTTCACAGTTTTAGGTTTATTTGGGTTTTTTTTAATTTTGTTTGTGGGTTTTGTTTGTTTGTTTTTTGTTTTGTGTTTGTTATGTTGTTCCCCCACCATACATTTTAGGCTTTCAGGCGTTCTCAGAGAAGTTACTTTGCAGTTTGTCTGAACTAGGCTTTTTTCATGAGTCACAGTTTCTTGGAAATCAAGTCCTCTAATCTTTTCTGTTTCCTATTAAAAAAATACTCACTGGCTCATTCTTTCTGCAATGTTAAAAATGAAGAATCCTGATGTTGCTGCAGTTACAATGCTCATCCCTTCTTAAAGAGAAGGTATGTTGCCTTTATAGTTTTTAGAGTGGTGGAGCTGGAAAAACACGTGAGCCCCTTGTGCTACCTTGTAGTTTTGTTGGAGTTCACATCGATCCTGTTTCTGTTGCCTACTGACTCTTGTCCAAGTAATGACTTATGTACATTAGTTTTGATGAAGTGGAAATGCAGATGTTGATCAGTGTTTGTAGTCCTGTAGCTGAGAACCAGTGGACTGTTGTTCATCCCACAATTAGAGGAAACTCTGGATGTGCAACTGTAGCTGAGAAGCCTAGTCTTGGAGGCAACCAAAGGTTAGCACAGGTAACGAGAGGAAACTCAGGAACAGAGAGGAAAGCCGACTTTCTTCTATAGTCTCTGGACTGACTTTGCTGAAACTGCCATTTGCTGTGGAATCACAATTTCAGTCTCATGGATGCCAGGCCACCAGTCTCTGTTATACAGGTGTTAGCACTCTGAGATTGTAAGGTCCAGTGTGGAATAACACAGACTCCTACTTCCTTCCACTCTAGCTTTTGTGGTTGAAGATGAGCATTCTGGGTGAAAAATGTGAACTAAGTGTTGGGACCTGTCCTTGGGGATTGTTTCATTTTGGTCCTTGGCTGATTCTGATTTCTGGAGTGAATGCCATTTGAGATCTGACTGCTTCAGCTGTGTTGCACTTCTTTGCATGAGAAGTGTCACCCAGTAACATCTGATTTAAGAGATATTTTAATTTTTTTCTTAAAAATCAATTTAGAAATCTTTACAGACTTAGTGGGGACCTGACTGTATTGCAACATATCAAGAGATCTGCCATTTTTTCTATTGAAGCATATTCTTTAAACATGGTTCTTGCTGATTTTTTTTTTTTTTTTAAGACAAACTTAGAAAGTCACTAACTAAATGGCTACCCTGCTACAAATAGTTGTGTGGGTATTTTAAGAGCAGTAGTCTCTTAGATTTGGAATATCTGTTCTGTGCTCAGATCAGTTGAAAGACTGAAAGTGTAGAGTTAAATTTGAAAACCTGCCTTTTATCTTCCGGTCTGTAAATATGTGTAAGAGTTACCTGTTCCTTCTAACAGTTTGACATGAAAGGAGCAGGTGAGAACATCAGGAAGCAGAGGCTGGTTTTTTTGGCCCAAGCAGACTGCAAGGGAAGAAATTCTTGGAGCATCTGGTTAAACACAGGATGAGGCTGCCTGGGGAAGTGGTGAAACCTCCAACTTTGTGGGACTTTCAGAACTGGGGTGGAAAAGGCCTTGAAAAACCTGCTTAATTTTGAAGACACCTGTCAGAGTGTATGAGGGAACATTCAGAGGTTCTTTTCAGCTCATTTTGAACTGTGATTTCCATGGTGATTGAATGCACCTGTGTAACTGTATGGTATGTAACTTTGTTAGCTGCAGAATCGGTGGGAAAACCACTTGAGCTACAAACACAAGCTGTGCCATATGCTGCTAGTCAAATTAAATCATCTGGCTTAATCTTGATTTAAACATCTTCAGTTTGAGTTAGTTCCCCTGCATCTCAATAGAAGAGTGAAAGACTCTTTGAAATGTGGTTCTGCTACATGCCGTCTGCTACGTAAAATGGCAACTATTTTATTTTTATGAAAGGTATTGCTGGAATGCACCATACACAAGCTGTCTTTGATGCTGTGATGGTTTTGCAGCATCAGAAAATCAGGAAAAATATGTAGAACTTCAAGATGAATTAATGCAATGTATAAATCAACCCCTAAGGCATTCTTAAGTGAGCAAATGTGTCTTTCTTTTTGTGAATAACTGCCCTGTTCAGATGGGAGCAAGCAGTCAGTGGCTAGGACTCTAACACTGGTTCTGTGTCCTTCCTCAACACAGCTCTTGTGTCATTTAAAGCTTGTTACTGTGAGATAGATCAAAATGGAAAACAAGTTGAAAACTTCCATAGCTCAGCTCTGTATGCTGTTACTATTGGCTTGTGAGGAAGAAACTGATTTTAAGTATCATTGTTGAAGTTAACTTCCATAGGTATTTAAAAACATTAAATGTACATTTAAATAATAATAATAATGAAATGATATTCTAAAGGCTTTTTAGTTATGCTCTTAAAGATATATTGGGAAGAGGTGCTGTGACTAACTTTCAGAGGTTTGTTACTTACTACGTATTTCACACTTGAAGATCTATGCTCCAGGGATCATTCAGCTTTAAAAGAATAGCAAAAAATAGCTTTTTTCCCTCAAACCATAATTTTCCCTCATTTTGGTGTAGCAAGATGCATTCCAGACATTTGTAAGCAGGAACACGCCTTTGAGCTCTGCAGATATGAACTATAGAGAGAAACTTTAGAATGGATACTGAGAGCAAAAGCATGCAATGGAATAGTTTTTTGTTACAGACAGATGTTGCATATGTGGATGAATCCTTTGAGCTTTGGCAGACTACTTGTTTTTTGTCTAGGCCTTGGTTAAGGATTACTGAAGTTTAAGACAATTTAGAAGGGAATTTTGTATGCTCAGAAAAAGGAAGTTGTTATGGATTGTCTCATCATATGAGGATCTTGTGCTACCAGAGTTATCATTCTTGACATGTCTGTCCTGAAGATTTGTCTTTGCATGCTTGATGTCAGGGGACAAATTGCTTTGGACCTCCTAAGGTTGAATCCTTTTTTGAGACACTTCTTCCATTCTCTGCCACCTCTTTTGTAATTGACAATTGATCTGACCTCTGTATCTTGATTCATTTAGTTTATTTCTTCATTGTACCTTGAATTTCACAATTTCCTTCAATTTACTCTTTTCATGCTTTAAATGTGGAGACTTTCCATGCTTTTGTGTGCTGTTGCCAGCAGGAGTAGTAGCTTCTTGAGATTAACATCTGTGGGCTACTCAAGAGTAGGACAGAAAATTCAACATTTGGTGTGGCTTTTGGAAACTTTTCCTCCTCAGTCTTGTTTTGAAATCTTTGTGTGCTGGTTTGAGGCTAATTGGAATATTTTAATAGAGAAAATTATATTATAGGCTGTGAAAAGGAAAACAGTGGTGATGTCTACTTCACTCATAGGNCCCAAAAAAAAAAAACCCCAAAAACCCAAAACAAAAACCAAAACCACCAGAAAATTGTGTATAAAGTGTATAGTTAAGATTTGTGATTTCTGATTGCCAAATGGAGAAAAACATCAGCAAAGCTGATGAGCTTTCTGGAAGTTTTATCCCTCTTCCCTTCATGAAGATTTTGAAACAGAACATAGACTCCAAACAGGCATTGAAATGACATGTTTTAGTAATCTGCTTGTGATTGTCACAGTGGGAGCTACAGAGTACCAAATAATTTGAAAACTTCTTTCTTCAGCTGGCTTGTTGAGATCATTAAAAGAATTTACTCCAACACTGAGGGCTGTATACATAAAAATTTGGACAAGATGTGTTTTCAAGCAAGAGGCCAGGCACATTTCATCTCTTCCATAATGGTATTAGCTAATAGATAGGAGCTTGGCCAAATTGAAAAGGAGTTGTCTTGATATTTGGAAATCGTTAACATTCAAAACGCCCTCCCTTCATTTTTGCAGGGTTTCTCAGTCTGCTGAGGACAGTGGATACACTAGGATGGACACAGAGGGATTCCCTCCCCCACCACCAGAAGGTAATTGAAGTAGTTGGAGATTTAAAGCAAATTTTCTCGTAACACTTTGATTATATTTCAGAAAGTGTTTTTACCCCTGCAACAATCCCTTTCCCCATATCACCTTTAAGACTTTATCCCAATGATATTTTGGTGAAACATGATCTCTGTCATCTGCCCTGTCTTGTGTTTGGACCTTACTTGCTAGTGTTGCAAGATGATGAGAGGAAGAAACCTGAGGAGCAATTGGTCCTCACAGGCCAAATCTCCAAATAGGTGTTTTCTAAGGCAACATTGTACAACCTTGTGCAGAGTATATCATCACACCTTCATGGTGTGCTGTAGCAGTTTCAAGTGTTCATGCACGTGATGCACTGTGGGGAAAAAAACAAATGAAGCCTGGACTAGTGTCTCCAATGCCTGGACAAATTCTGAGTCGAATTGAGAGGACAGAGGAGTGAGTTGTTTTCTCTCACGGCATGTGCTGCTTCCACCGAGCATACTTAATCTGAGTGTTGTGTGCTGAGGGCTGTAGCTGAAGGACCTTTCGATACTGCTGTGCTGTAGCCAACGTGCATTCCCATGGGAAGCAGAGGGAATGCATGCATAGCTGAACCTTTGTGTGGTCAGAGCACAGAGCTTTGCAAAAGAGTATTATGTGTGCTGGACCGTGGAGCTGGTTCTGTAAAGTTACCAGTTGGTGCCCCTTGCCTGCTGTATGCTGTAGTTGTGTGGCCACTGGTGTAGCCCAGGTTTCAGAGGGCACAAGGGCAGGATCTGTAGAGACACAACGTCATTGCCTTCTGTGTTCGTGCTTGTGGCTTTTCTCCTGTTAGATTTCCCATAAACATACTTCTGTGTGGTGTTTGAATAGATAATAACAGAGTTTTTAAAATTATTTGGCTTTTGGTAGTTGGATGCTGGGAGACTTCTTGGAGAAGTATTGTTTGCTTGTTCTGATCGTCGCAGAGCACAGGTTTATGGAGACATGGGTTGTGGAGACGGGTGGTTGAACCTGGTTCTTATTTCAGTAAAGCCTAGTATAATTGGTATAGGTAATGACTTTCTCATACATTTTTGATGTATCCTTTATGTAGGACATTATTACTTATGGACTATGCTCTATTTACATTGATTGTGTGTGTATTAATTTAAATAATATACATTCTTGCTTATAGGATGTTTTACTTATTCACACAGAACTTACACCTCAGTGAAGCTATTTAAGTATGGAAGAGGATTTATCTTTAGGTTTTTTTCAGCCATAACTCTTCAGAAATTTGTTTCCATCCTAGATCAAAACCACTTTCTCTCTAGCTTGGACACTGCCACAGATAGATTTCCTGTTGCTAGTTACTGCCTAGGAAACTGGCAGTGTGATAGAAGCAGAAAGTTGTGAAATCAGTTTTTAATGGGTTAGATTTCTGGCCAGCAGTATTGACAGCTTTATTTATGTTCTGTGATATCACTGAGGTTATTGCTGGCAAAACTGCTTTTCCTGTCCTTGTCCTAATCCATGTGGTCAGGAGACTGAACTTAGGTCTGTTTTGTTTAATGACAGTTACCGTGAAACTGTATCTATGGGATAATCCATCTCCAAAGCAATACAGTGTCATCCCTAAGGAATCAATATTTCCACTTTGGCAGGGGCTGCTGTTATTTCAAAGACAGCTAATAATTGCAGCAGCAGCTCCAACTTTGTGCAGCATGTTAGTGTGTGAGATACTTTGACAACAATTCAGGATGACATAGCTCGGTATAATTCCAGAATTCAGGTTCTTTATCTGCAAAGCTTGCGACATGGAGAACTGTGTCTACCACATCCTTCTTTTCAGACATGTATCTCAATAGGCTCATATTAGATTTATTTAACATAAATTGAGATTTCACTCCATCTACTTTTACTTCACTGGATACTTTCCTGTCATCTCAAAAAGCTTTGTCTGAAATTATGTCAACTTGTATATTTTTTTACTTTGCCATCATCAACTGTCATAGAGAAGCACATTATCAGTGAAGATAGATTTTAATAGTTACACTAAGCTATGTTTTAGCTCACCTTCTAGATAATTCTCATGAGCTATTTTGCAGATGAAAATTAAATGAGGATTTTTGAGCCAAGTACAACTGCAAATGCAACAATTAGAGGAAGGAAACAGGATATTTTTTTTTTTTTTTTTTTTTAATGCCTGAGGGTTTTTTTGGCTTGCATGTACACTGGCCACCCATAGCGTCCGCTCAGAAACGGTGAGCAGCACCTGCCAGTGTTTTCAGGCTGTGGCTTGTAGTCAGAATAGGACTCCTGTGCTGTATGCAGGACCCTTTAAAACGTAACGGAAAATTTGTTTTAGCTTTTGCATAATCATTCTAAAATCCTGAACTGGAGCCACAGATGATATCAGTTGCTATGGGATTTTTTTCTGTTACCTGTTTGTGGTCCTAACAAATAGAGATGTAATGTTAAAAGTCATGTGAGTTGTTTTCTATCTACAGGCATATACCTTGCACTATATATCTCAATTTTATTCTTGCCAAGGAGGTTTTCTATGGTTTTGACAACTGAATTTCACAAATTTTTGTGGCAAACCTAATATTTACAGAGAGGAAAATTGATAAACCTTCATCTTTGTCATGGGGATATTATGAAAATGTAGAGGACAGCTATGTGATTAAATTAATGTTAAATAATATCTTTTAATTAGCAATAACTACCAGAATCTGTACCTTGTTTAATGTACAATTAAGAGCTTCTTGTGCCACTTCTTGATAGGGGAAAAGCTACATGTGAGAAAAGAATGGAATATAACTTTTTACCTTTGTTTATTTAATTTATCATGCTTATGCAACATATCTGCTTGTAGCTGTTTGGACATTCCATTCATGCATTGTTAATCAGGCAGTGGCAAGTCTATGCCAGTTAACTCTCATAGACCAGAGGATGTTGAAGTACTGAGTAATTTTAGAAGAATGAATGCCTGCATGCTCCTTCCTCCAGACCACTTTGAAATAGATTCCTCTTCTAGCCATGATGAAAAAATTCCCTGGTGTTTTTCTCTTTATATTTTGAATGAATGTATGTGATAGCAACCAAGGAGCAGTTGGAGGCAGTGGTAGGTGAAAGGTTTCTGTGACTAAGAGCATAATCAAAACTACTTCCAAACCTGACACTTGATATGATAATACTGGCTTGTGTTCCATTCTTCAGAGCATGTGTGCATATGCATTTTTGTGTAAGTACTTGTATTTTAAACTTTCATACATGGTTATTTTGTGCAATAACATAGAGGACAATTCTCGTTCTCTCTTGTCAAGAACAACAAAAAATCCTTTTAAAAAATCTGAATGAAAATGGCATCTTCTCTCATGGCTGTAAGTTATAATTATGTTTTTGATTGGTTGCTGTGATGGAGTGTCTTTAGCCAAACTCATTTAGACAAGAAAATGATTTGCTGCAGTCTGCAGACTATGCAGGGAAGAATGGAGGGGAAAAAAAAGGTAATTCTGAGCATCAGAAATTGCATTGTGATTGTCCTGTAGAGGAGTTATCGTCACACTGACCAGCTGGGACTGGAGATGTGGTGTTTAATTTTAGGATGGTGTTAAAGTGTGATGGCCTCTCCTTGTACTGTTACTGCTTTATTAAGAGATGTGGTGTCTGGCTGTTACTCGTTTTTTTTACTTGAAAAGCATCTTATGATCTTGCAAAGTGGAGTCAGTTGGAGACTTAAGAGGTGTTTATTAGAGCCTGTTTCAAAAGGAAAAAACAGCTTTGGCTGGGATACCTGATGAACAAATTCTTGCCCAAGGGAAGCTTTGGGGGATGGAAGGTGTACTCTCTGTGTCAGGTAGGTTTCTGGTGTTGCATTTTCACTTCTGAATGTGTTTCTCTGACTATTTCAGGTACGTGGCACTATACTTCATTTTGTAAAAAAATTTTAGAACACATTTCCTAATACTGAGTATAATTGCCAACAATTCATCCCAATTGTCCTGCATCTAGTTGCCTTTTAACAACAGTTGTATGACTCAAAGTTTTAAGCTCTGTTTTGTAATTAATTAAATCTGTGAAGGTAGATTAATATTTAGTGATGAAATTTGAAGTATGGCTGCATCACAGTACAGTTCTTGAATCACGAGCAGTCAATATTTTGTTTCCTCCTTTAGTAAATTAATATGAGATTTCACATTAAAATTTAAGCATAAATACTGAAATTTCAGTGCTTGTACAAGGACATTGTAAGAATAAATTTGAAAGCATAGGCTTTGTATTTCTGCTAAAGACTCTTTACCTGAGAGAGAATCACTTGTAACTTCAATGTAAAGACTAAAAGTAGTGGAGAGCTGGATATGTGTGGCACAGTTGACTAGCTAGAGGACAGAGATGCCATCTAGAGGGACCTGAATAGGCTGGAGAGGTGGGCCCAGGCCAACCTCATCAAATTCANACTGGATGTTAGGAAGAAGTTCTTTCCAGTGAGTGTGGTGAGACACTGGAACAGGTTGCCCAGGAAGGTTGTGGATGCTCCCTCTCTGGAGGTGTTCAAGGCAAGGTTGGAGAAGGCCTTGAGTGACCTGTACTAGTGGGAGGTGTCCCTGCCTATGGCAGGGTGTTGGAACTGGATGGTTCTTGAGGTCCCTTCCAGCCTTACCATTCTATGATTCGGTGACCTATGCCACTATATCCAGTACCCTAGGTGTAGCTAGGTGCAAAACTTTGTGCTCCTAAATTTGGAATTTAAGATGTTGTTCAGTGGAATGAAATGTGGAATTTCTTTTAAACTGAAAATACACTGAGGATATCTCCTAGACACCAACCATAAAAGCATTTTATACACCTTTTTATACAAATGATCAGCTCTCTAGGTCTGCGAGTGGGATATTTTGTTGTTCTTGATACGGAGAGACATAGAGCAAAGGAGGCCAAGGACTTAAATCAGGATATCCTGTATGTGGTCAAGTGCTGTGATTGTGTCTTTGCATGGTTATTTTTTGTTTTCTTTTTTCGCTTGCCACCAGAACACTAAAACAATCATAGTTCCTTTGTCCCTGAAAAGGAAATCTGGCTTGAATCTGTGGATGACAAGTGAAGTAGGAACGATTGCACTCTCATGGAAGTTCCGATTGGATTGACTTTACATATTATAAACAAAAAAAAAAAAAAACAAAAAAACCCCAACCAACCAAAAAACAAACAAAACAAAAAAAAAAAAAAACCAAAACACAAAGAGATTAACCTTAGTAGGGAGCTGCTGGTTGGCTGCTGCATTTCGCTATTTCTCTGCTGAGGGAACTGCTTTTTCATTCTCTGTTCTATATGTATTTGTTTCCAATTAGTTAATAAACTTTCGTGCTGTTTAGTCAATGATTTTGTAGATTATTTAGATTTTAACTGTATGGAAAAGCTAATATTGTGGCTGAAATGAGGCAGTTGAAGTGGGATTTTTATAACATGAACAGGAAAACCACTTGTATGTTTTACAGTTTGGTTCATGGATGTGAAGAACGCTGTGGAGGAACCTAAGCTTGTATCTTGGACTGAAGTAAAATAAAAGATGCTACTTACTATGACTAGAGGACTGGAAGAAGAACACTGCCTGAATTAAACTTCAGCTATAGAGATATTCATAGGCTAAACAGTATTGTTTGTTAGATGTCTATTTTCAGCATGCAGACAGTTAGAAATGGTGATAAAAGGAGAGCCAAGATTTCAGAAGAACAGAATATGAATTGCAGTTAACAATGGTCTCTTGTTTTTGAAGCTGGCAGTAACTTGCTAGTGTCTGACATCCCATCTGTAACAACAATTTGTTTATTTCCAAAAATCACATTTCTCTTGGTAAGTAAAGGAAAATGCATTGTTGAAGGTAAAGATCAATTATTTTGTGTGACAGTTAAGACAAGCTGTGTAACAAAGAATAACAAGAAAATTCCTTTTGCCGAAGTGAAGCTATGGTGTCACATGTCACTCCTAATTATGTGATTTTTTTTTTTCCCTAGGATTTGAGTATTGGGAAACAAAAGAAATAGAAAGAAAATAAATATATTCATTAAAAGCATTTCTATTTTTAACCTCTACAAAAACCCCCAGAGTTTACATAGGTATAATTAAATCTTTTTTGTCCTTTGAAGTAACAGAGTAAAACCTTTGCTGTATGTTTATAGTGTATTAAATGATCAAATAAAACTTACTGTTGCAGATTTCTGAGATGTTGACTTAATTCTATTTTATAGTGCTTGGTGTTTTTTTTTCCCTAAATAATAGTTGTTTTTTTTCTGTTCACTCAGCTGCTCTGTAAGGTGACTTTACTGCTGGACTGAAATTGCTAACTGTGTGCAGGGACAAGACCCAGATGTATGTTGATCGAAAAGAGCAACTGATGATAAGATAAAGGGCTTCCAAGGAAGTGCAGCAAAACTTTATCTTTACTTTGGGGTAATTAGCATTGCTTGCTTAAAAGACAGATTGTAGTGGGATTTGTATTGATTTTTGAGTATTCTTTCAGTGGCGATTTGTGTAAGCCAAGTTTTGAAATTTTTATTTCAAACAGCTAAAGAACATATAAGAAGAGGGCTTATATCTAGTATTAACTGGCCAGGATAAGATGCTACCAAGTAACTGAAGGATTTATTTATTTTTTTTTTAATCTATTTCACTGATCACAGTAAATATTCACTCACTGCATCTAAAGCCTGTGTAATGATTGTGCTAAATAATTTACAAAGAGATTACTTTTTTTTAGTATGTTGTTATAATTCTTTTGTCATGAGCATGGGCAAAAACTTGTTTGTGTTATAGGTTAGCGTCTTTGCTGCAGAGAGGAACGGAAACTATGCCTAGCAATCTAAGGAAAACATAAGAAACTTAAAAAATCCAACCAACTAAAACCCCTCCAAGCAAACCCCTTTCAAACCCCCTCTATAGAGTTTTACTCTTCATAGAAACAATCTTTACAGGAAATAGAACCTTGTCATAACTTCATTAAAATGGATACGGATGATGATTTAGTCTGCTAGAGAAGGATTATTGCAGAATTACATCTCATTGTTGAATAGTCTGTTCTTGAGCTCGATAACTTTGGTTAGGTGAAAGCATGATAGGTCCTGAAAATTCCCATGAGATATTAGCAGTCTCCTGTGTTGCAAAGGAAGGTGGAAGTAAAATTAACTTTGGCTGAGATCTTTCCCATTTGCATATCTGGTAGTGAGACCCACTCATGTTTGTACATGAAGAACAAAGAATATCTACCAGCTGGATTCTTAAGAGCACTTTGTGTTGGAAGAAACTCTTTCCTGACTTCTATGTGGACTGACTGAAGCTCTGAATCGTGAAGTTTGGTTATGGCAATTGTCTTCAGATGATGGTGGGCCCAAGGCAGGGCTTCCTTCCCCTCTGTGGCCAATGAAAGAAGGCAATGAGAAGGACTGAGGCTGGTGAATTGAAAGGTCCCAAGGAAACACCATTGTTGCCCAGCTCAAGCCAGTATTCTCTGAGATGGTAGAATTTCTGGTAGAAGCAGTATAGCAGTATTAAAATGGTGTAAATCAGGATTTTGGAGAGCTGCTGAGTGAGTCTTGATGTAAGAATTACTGTTTTCATGAGTTTGCTTGAATCCTACAGATGTGGGGTTTTTTTCCTTTTTATTTTTTTAGCTGTAATGACACCTTTAGTATTTTAGGGCAAAAAAGGGCAAGGCATTCTAACAACAACTGCAAAAAATGTGAAGAACAGAGATTTCAAAACTCCCTCCTCATTAGTACTGGGATAATGGATTCTCAAACCCTGCATATAATTGATGCGGAAACAAAGTTTATCTGTGTAATCCACTTTGGTTTGGGCAAAGAGGGTAGCAACTGAAACAAGTAGGTAAAAAGCCACTTAAATCCAAATTATTTCCAATACTGTCCTGGATTTACAGGACATAACCATTCTGTTCTAGTCCATAAGTTTTTCAGTAGTATACAATGCTGTAGGTTACTATAGAAGTTGATTCTAGATGGTTTCCTTGTTCAGAACACATTGAAGAGAAAGCACAAGAAGTTACTTTTAAGCATGTGAACAGGTTGTATGCAGTGCTCTGGAAGTGTTAGATGGAGTTATTGTTGTGGCAGGTTGTTCAAAAAGACAAGTCTGTCTTTGAGGCTGTGTCTGTCATCTGAACCCCACCTGGGCCATTGCCATGGGAGGAAGCTGAGCATAGGAATGCCTCCCATGCTGATAAAGGAAGTCAGGTGCTTGTAGGTATTTCAAGTTCTGCTGTTGGAGAGTGCCAGCAAGTGCTTCACTTTTGACCTTCCGAGGTAATGGTTGTTCAGCCTGCAAATTTAGGCTTCCTGTTGCCCAAAGTTGTCTGAAAGTTTGGTCTAGGAAGTATTGTGTGGCTCTAGAAAGGTAGAGAAAGAAGCGTGATCCAAAAACAAAGTCAAGTTCCTTGCTACTTCATGCCAAAAATGTGTCGGCTTTGTAGAACAATCTTGCTAGTGGTGATCCAAGACCTAGGATACTTAAGCTTTTGACCTATATTGGTTTCAGCTCTTTTTACACGATGCACAGTTCATGTACTTGAACTATATGTTTCTTTCTGCAGAAGTGGGATCTCATGCCTCCAGGGTAGTTTTCTACATCATGGGGACTCCAAATTACTCCTACAGGCCTTACAGTCCAAGGCATTACCAGGTGGTACAGCAGTTTCATATTACTAATTAGAGTTAAACAGAGTGTATAAGACAAATGCATGTTGCTCAATACATTAAACAGTAATTAGTTCAATGTAAAAAATATTTTTTTAGGAAAGTAGGTATTAATAGATGATACCTGCTAAGAAAAAAAAAAACCAACCAAAAAACCCCACAAACAAAACCCATGAGAAATAAAGACTGAGCCAGATTGCTCTCACCAGTGGGAATTTCCTTTGAAATTGTTGTTTTCTCACAGATATATCAACTATGTGGTCAAAAATACATTTCCTAGAAAATGTCAGCTTTCCTTTTTTATTTTGTTTCTCGTGACTCTTGGCCAGCATGCTTCATGCCTGCACTGCCAGAGCTAGGTGTTTCCTTTTCCCAGTGGCTTTGTAGGTTTTCAGCTGTATGATTCCTCTTTGATTAAAGGTCTCTGGTTTTGCCGTTCCCTGTGTGGTTCGTCCTTTTGGCAACAGGTTGTACTTGAGTTCAGCAGTTCATAAGCACAGCAGCTGAGACTGAGCTTGCCCTCACAGCCATCATCAGCACCTATCTCTGCCATCAGACGTGTCAGGCAGTAATGGATCTTCTGTGTTTTTATGACTATACCTCATATTAGGTGCCTGATGGCATTTACGCTAGTTAAAACTGATAACCTTGGTGCTTTTTAGGTGTATCAGTATTTCTTTAATATTGGTGGAAAGCTAGTAGGCTTTAATATGAATATATGTTTTCCAGTGTGGATAGAGATCTGTCACATGTTTATGCAGATCTCCAACTAATGGCTGTGCATACTTTCCTTATGGCATCTTCTTGTCAGTACTTCACTTGCTGTGCATCAGCATTCCTCAGTAAAATTTTAATGGCAGAATCTACTAACATGGTGCTGAGGTGGAGAACACCTGCTTGAAAGCAGGCTTGGTCTACATTTCTGGCCATGGCAGGCAAGACCAGTGTGACCAATGTGCCAAATAGGCAGTTAAATAAGTGGTCACAAAATGCTGATTTTTAGGTAGCAGTCTTTCTGAGTACAGTGTACCCAGCACTGAAAAGTTTCTTGTGGAGTTAGAAAGGAGTACAGATCTGCTGGTGTTGCTGCTGCTATTCTCTGGACACCCTAGATCATGTCTAATGTTCTTATTTTAGACTTCTGATTTTTTTGCACCTCAGCTTTAAGCTGAATTTGTAGCATTGTGAGTGGCGGTTGTGGTTTGAGGGGTTCCAGGTTATTCCAGATTTCCCCAAAAGAACTACAAAGACCAAGCTCTGTCTCAGGGGATGAACTGGTCACCCCCAGCTATCATAGTTTTTATTATTCTCATAAATTCTGCAAACACTTTAAGAGTGAGTGGCAAGGTCGATTCTTTCTCTTTTCTCCCTTTTGCTTTCAACTCTCCGAGGGATCCTTATCTGTTAACTATGTAGGAGTACCCTGTTGGCCATGGCCTTCAAGGCCACCACCACAGCAAATTTTGGCCTGTTTGGGGGCCCAATTGGGAGACCACAGGGGATGGGAGAAAATGAGCATCAGGGTTTTGGCGCTTTTGGTTTGCTTGGGGGGAAGGGTCTTGGGGAATTCTCGTGTATCCTGTATCTGTATTAGGTGTTGAGGATTCGTGTATGCTGCATCTGTTCCTGCACATTTTTAAATACAACCTTTCTGTATTCATCTCCAGTTCAGCGAGAGCATTATTATTTTACTGCCCTTTTTCCTTAGAAAAAGTGTAAAGTAAGATAATCTCAGTCTGTCGCGCTCTTACACAAAAAGCTACGACAGTAGTTTGTAAAGCTCAATGGTTTTGGTATTTGTAAACCTTCCTAACATCTACAGATCTGAGCTTTATTTTAAAATGCTGTAGTATTAAGTATTCTGTTGCTAGCAGTCTCTGAAACTTGAGCAGACAGATTTTTTTACTTGAATTTTGAGTTTGTTTTTTATCCAGAAGAATAATGTCTGTTGTGCATGCCTGACAACATAATTAGTATGTAATGTGTGTACTTATGAAATACTGGAGGCATTTTGTGTATTTCTTTGTTGTTTATTTGCAGGGACGACCTGTTAATTCATGTGATTTTGCTTTTGTGTTTGTCACTGGAAACACTTTTTACATGAATGTGTACTGGTTTTGTTGGGGTTTTTTGGTAACTGTTCCACAGAGACTTGTAACTCTTGACGTTGTGGTTGTGCTTTGGATGTGAGCATGAGCTTTATGTAATTAACAGCCTGCCTGCACCACAGGGACCTGGGTTTCCTGCAGCACCGACTTAGCACAACTGCAAGTGAAAGGGCAATGGAAGTCCTTGGCTCTGATCTGCTTCCTATGGGAATGAGTGCTCACCTGTTTTTGTATGCACAGTTTTGCTTTAGATTTTTTCCCCCAGTAAAACAGACACTTTTCACCTGTGTAACTGTATGAGAAACTGGGTTTTGGATGCCAGTGGTACACTCCAGAGCAAATGTCCCACTATGACTTGGAAGTGTCAGTGAATGGAAGCCTTTGCAGGAGTACTTGCTCCTAAAAGTCAGCCTTCTTCTTTTAGGGTCACTCCTGCCCTGCCCAGGCACACCTTACCCCTGTTCAGGTGCCAATAAAGATGTCATTTGGGGAAGGGCAGAGGAGAGAGATGCTTAATCTGGATACCACTAAGGGCAGAAGAGTAACTTCAATTTTATGTCCTGATGCTGAAGTAGTGTTTGCAAGTGGGAGATGTGAGCTGGTAAAATTATTGTGTTGCTTTCTAGCTGTTGGAATACAGTCTGATCAGTGCTAAAAGACTGGGAGAAACTAGAGGCTGTCCAGTGGCAGTCTCTTAAAACCTATTGTCAAGTTGCTGTTTAATATGGTTCAGCCTTCATTTTCCAGAGTTTAGAGGCTGGCCAAATTTGGGACCTATTGCAGGTGTGAGTGTTTACTAGCATAAAGGTTGCCTTCGTGACAAATGCCAAACCTCTGCTATGAAATTTCACCTGAAATAAAAAGTGAACAGCTTGAGATCCCATTCATCGTGGAGCACAGTCAACTTGGGCCCACATGGTTAGTTTTACAAAAGCAGTAACTTTAAAATTTCAGTTATTTCCCAATATCTTTAGACTTCCAGTTTTTTATTTCTATATTGTGCACTTACACAAGGACCTTGGCAGATTTTTAGCTCTTCAGAAATAAAAGTCTGAAAAGGCAAGCATCTGAGAAATCTCTGGAATTTAAGTAATAAGCACTCTGCCATATCTGGCCATTGGCTTTGATTTATAACCTTTGGAAGTTTACAAAATTTTATAATACCTAAAAATATTTTGAGCCAGTGATTTTTTTTTTTTTCTGAGAAATTTTGAGTGTTTCAAGACACTCAAGAATTTGTAGAAAGCTGAAACATTTGGAAAATTTGATTTGAAGGTGGATTATAAGTGTCTTGTTGTAATCTAAAGTACATGAGTAAAAAAAGATAAATCTTTTAAAACTGCACATGAGAATAAGAACAAGCATTTCCTGCCAGTCAAGTCTGCTTTAGGTTCAGTTGTATGACTGTTTTTTTTACTAAACAGTAATTTAAATATTTTCCATCTGAAGCATTCTACAGTTTGTGTAATGGCCAGTGTAAGGTGATGATATGATAAGAGTGACTAAACCCATTTGTCATTTAGAAAAAAAAAAAAACATGCAAGGAAGATTGTGCTGTAGACTATAATTGTGACCCCTCAAATTTAAATAATTATGTGTTGGAAGAAAATTGACTAGCAGAGAAAGCAAAAATAGTTTTTGTTTCTAGGAACGTACATATTTACTCTGTTCTGCACTCTCCAGAAAATTCTTTGTCATAGGGCCCTGAGCAACCTGATCTAGTTAAAAATGTCCCTGCTGACTGCAGAGGGTTTAAACAAGATGACCTTCAAGGGTCTCTTTTCAGCTGATGCATTCTGTGATTCTGTGGAACTTTGCAAATGTAATAGATGCTTTTCCTCTTTTTGTTCCACAGTCCCCAGATAACTTTAAAACAAAAACCAAGAACTATGATGGCAGAGATGATGTTCCCAATTATATGGCAGCTTTACCTGGGTTTCTAGAGATGTTTCTCAAACCTTAAAACATAATTCTGTAGCATAAAATACTCCTTTGTGATGGTTTGGGAGTTACCCGTCCCCCCACTCTGTGAAAATCACCCAGACTAGACTCAGCCGGCTGGAAGTTAAAGAATGAAGCTTTATATTCACAGCTTAGCATAATATACAAAGAGCTATTTACAATATATTACAAAATATATACAGCTATATACAGAAATATGCAAGTTAAAGGTAATACAGAAACACAATACCCCTCCCAGAAATCAGAGTCTCTAAGGAGAGGGGCTCCCAACCACCCTTCCATCTTTCCACCCCTCTACCTTATCCCAGGTTCTGCCTTACGTGCAAGGTGAGTTTGGAGGATCGTCAAGGGGAGTTAGAAGCAGAATGTTTAGTTGAGTTACACAGCCACAAAAGCCCAGGGAGAAAAACACACCAACTCCAACAGAGAGACTCTCTGTCTTATCTATGTTTATGTCCTTGTTTTTATACATCTCAGCAAACCTATGAGTGAAGTAAACATCACCATTGTTTTCTTTTCACAGCCTATAATCATTTTCTTTTTGATTAAAATATTCCAATTAGCCTCAAATCAGCACATCCTATTTCTTGATGACAGCATGCCTGTGTCCAGGTTTGTCATTACCATGCTCCAAACTGTTCCTGCTTGGGGTTCTGTTTTTCTTCTTTTGTCATGCTTTTCCATGGAATATACTCAGTTGATTTCTTCAAGATCATCTCCAGTTTACACAATTCCAGGGGAGGACAAAGTTTTGGGGTACCTTTCTCCCTCTCTCCCCACTGTGTGTTTCCACTGTATTCACAGTGTGCTTGACAGTAAGTGCAGAGCTGTTTTGTCTTGCTTCTGTATCTCTAAAATAACTGTTGAGGTAAACTATTAATTGAGCTTCACTAGCTTAATCTCTGTTTTAAAACGAGTGTCACTCTTTCTCTGTACCTGTATTACATTGAACTATAAATAGTTTAAGGCAAACGAATGGCAAAGCAGATGGTGCCAAGAATGCTTTGCAGTTGGCAGAGCAACTAAAAATTGTTTGAATTTGCTTATGCCCCAGCAGGTCTCTCTAAACACACCCTAAGTTAGTTTGGTTTTGAAGTAAGCTTAAGAAAAAGTCATTTCACCGAATAACATACCACTGAAAGAAGTTGTAAACCCATGTGTTGGGCTAACCATTATTAGAGTATGTATTCCTTTTTCTAATCCTAAGTATACACTTTCACACTTAATTTAACTTTAAGGCAATTTTTTGTTGTTGTTTTTTGGGTTTTGTTTGTTTTTTAATGCTTTAGATCTCCAAATAGATATTTTTAGAAATGCAGGGATTTCCCCAAACCATTTGCAAAGCAAATGCTGCAGAGTGGTATTGCTGTAAGATGAAAAAGTTTAATCAATTAGCATATTCTTAAAGCTCTGGTTGGCACATACACAATTTTTAAGAGTATGAGTAGAGGTGAAAGGGCAAATTGGATTTTTAGTAACTAACTTAATTATTCAAATTAATTCCAGGCAGATTCTGTAATGCTAAGCAGTGTGTGATGATTATTTTTGGGGGGAAAAAAATAAAAAAGGCGTTTTCATATTATGTAAAAAAACCCCAACATAGTAGTTGTCCTGTGTGTGATATTTTTGGGGTATGAGTGGGGTATGCCTTTGGAAATTCCCTCCTCACCCTCACAGTTTGTCTGCAGGTGTCATTGCCTGGAAATGCACTTTTGACTTGACTTTTGATTTTCAGTTAAACGATTGGAGGAATTTGGGACTTCCTTCATGAACATGAAATCTTGCAAGAGCTGTGGTGGTTTTATTGTAGCCAGATTTAGCCCAAATGTATGCTCTGTGTCTTCCTAATTTACTGTAGCACTTCACAAGTGCTTTGGTGTGTGTTGACATAAAACAACTGTAGAAAAAAAGTGCAGTTTCAAAGCTGTAGTTACTGGAGATGTCTTTTTTTTTTTTAAAGACACAATCTCTGTTTTTCTGCAGTGCTGAACTGTTCCTCAGTTGAAGCAAAAAGCCCTTTAGACTCTCTATTTTTAAAGTACTTTTTCAATCAAATAAAATAGTGTGCCCTTGAGATTAAGAGTTTAAGGAGAATACTTTTATGAAGTGTAAGACCGAAGGGATCTCTAAATTTAAAGGGTTGAAGTTTATCTTTATACCTGCAGAATTAAGCAAATGCGTAAGTGGTGCAGAGCTGAAATACAGCTTTTAAAGCTTTCTGAAGTGAGGAGGATGCTTGTCTCCAGTCTGCCCTTTAAAAAGACTGTAATCTGAGAAAACAATTTCTCCTTTTGGCCTCTCTTGTCATCTTAACTGGCTATCTCATCAATGATGTGATTTCGGGGGTCATTTGATGCTGTAGTGCACTGTTACAGGGTTCTGCGCCTTGTTCAGTTGTTATGCAAAGGAAACATTTCTGGATAAACAAAGCACAGCATTAACATCCATGTTAATCATGTGTTAAGATTTCTTCCTGCAATCATAAAATATGGTTTGGTTGTTTTTGTAGGGAGAGGCATGTAGAAGGAGAATTGTGTATCAGTTGACCAGTTTTTGCTCTTGGGTCCTGAGTCATTGCTTTGTCTTTTTTAGTGTCTCAGATTACTTGGGTTTTTTGGGGTTTTTTTTCCAGTGACAGATCCTCTCTGTCTCTGAGAAATGGCACTGGTCTGGATTTGAGTGCCCGGGGAATCACATCAGCGTGAAAGTAGAGAGTTATCTGGCATCTGATACCTAAGTTACCTTTAGATGCTGTAAGGAAGTAGTTGGATCCAGAAGCTCTAGGACCTAGCATGCACACAAATTCGTAGATGCCGTCTGCTTCCATCTCTGGCTTGGACATTTTGTATGCATACGTGATTTTTTTTTTTTTTTTTTTTTTTTTTTTTTTTTTTTTTTTTTTTTTGTTATTTGCTGATGCCTAGAATTCACCTCCAGTCAGCAGGATGGTTCATGGCTCTTGCTGAGCCTCACTCCCAGCAATGCCCCAGTTTCCTGAGTGGTAAATACTGCAGAAATGACCAAATCATTCCAGTAACCTCCTCTTCCCCCTTCCTCACACCGAAGTGCAGACAGAGCTACTTTATATATCCGGAGTGGTTACTCTGTGGTTCATTTGCATACACAGCGAAAGGAGTGGCAGATAGTAATGTGTGAAAAGTTTTGGATTTGTAGTACTACCGGCTTGTGACTGCTGTCTACTTACCTGCCTTGCCTGCGTCACCAGGTGTCACATACTGGTGCAACAAAACCCACTCTACTTAGCATTTTACAGGTGTTTGTTTTCCAGATTTCAAGTACTCACACACTGAAAACATAAAGGAAAAAAAAAAAAGTAGTAGTAAACCACTCTGTCTCCTTTTATTTCTTTTCCCTGTTATTGTCAAGCAGCAAGTAGTACAGTCAAGTCAGATAGATGCTGATTTGAGAAGAATGCTGTGATTGTCTTGAATCACTTGGAAGAGCTCTGCAGGACTTCTTACATCTTTCGGGGTAAAAAAATAACATCACTAATGGACAGAAGCAAAAATGAAAGGCATTAATCCAGAGGATGACTTCCTACAGAAGGACTTTTTAAAAAGCATTAAAATTAAATTAAATGTCCTGCTGTTTTAGCCGTAAACCATAACAATAAGTGCAGAACAACCCCTTTTTTGTTCCTTACTATTTTTGCGATTAGTTCACTTTTTCTCCTGCAGAGAGATTGCATGAAAGATCTTGTTATTTGTGGCTGTGATAAAATATGCTGGCTCAGCCTGCCTGAAGAAACAGAAGCCTTGGCAGGAATGCTGATTACCATAACAATCTAAGCAGTCTGGAGCTGTAGTTTGTGGGGGTTTTGTCATGAACATACAAAATGTGGCCTGGATGGTAGGAAAGCTGATAATACCATCATGACACAGGACATCTAGTCATCCTTGCGAAACATTGTTTTTCATTTTGTGTCACCTTGAAGAGAGGCAGGGAGAACCCTATTAGCTTCATGTATTTTTTTCATAATGTATTGGTATATTTATATATTCACCTATTTCAGTAGATACTTCTATGCTTATAGTTACATGTTGGTTTTTTTTTTTTTTTAATAATGTTTTAAGTGTGTTGTTGATTACCAGTGTAAAAGTATTGATCCTGGGTTTGAGGAAGAGCTTGGGAGGAAGGTCAGCAAGGCTAAAAAAAAATTCACAGATGACATTTTTGCCTCAAGGTGACTTCTAATAAGGGTTTCTCCTCCAGAAGATGGGAGAACAGCTAAAGCAAGTCTAATGAGGGAGAGGTGAAACCCTTTGTTTTAGGGTGCTGCAGTGAAGGCTTATAGAAGCAGGAAGGAGGCTGATGGGTTTGAGCATCCCTTCCTGCCAGTGCTCTGGCTATGCCTTCTCTGTGGATTGCCTCTGACAGAAGATTTGAATGCTGTGGGCTGGCTTCTTGCAATGTGAACACACAACAGAAAACAGTAGTAGATAAGGCAGTTTAAATCTCTGGGGGTTCTCCAGGCTCCTGTGAGTTAGAACATCACAGGATTACAGGATGTCAGGGATTGGAAGGGACCCAAAGAGATTGAGTCCAACTCCTCTGACAGAGCAGGACCATACAATCTAGCTCAGGTCACAGAGGGACTTTCACAGTCTCTCTGAGGACCCTGTTCCAGTGTTCTGTGACCCTTACAGTAAAGAAGTTCCCCCTCGTGTTGAGGTGGAACCTCTTGTGCTGCACCTTACATCCATTGCTCCTTGTCCTATTACAGGGAGCAAGTGAGAAGAGCCTGTCCCCCTACTCCTGACACCCAGCCCTCAAATATTTATAAACATTTATTAAATCCCCTCTGAGTCTTCTCTTCTCCAGACTAAAAAGCCCCAGGTCCCTCAGCCTTTCCTCATAAGGCAGTGCTCCAGTCCCCTAATCATCCTTGTAGCCCTCTGCTGGACCTTCTCCAGCAGATCCCTGTCCCTCTGAAACTGGGGAGCCTGAAACTGAACGCAGTACTCAAGATAAGGTCTCACCAGGGCAGAGTAGAAGGAGAGGAGAACCTCCCTTGATCTGCTGGATACACTCTTCTTAATGCACCCCAGGATCCCATTGGCCCTCTTGGCCACAAGGGCACATTGCTGTCCCATGGATAATTTGTTATCCACCAGCACTCCCAGGTCCCTCTCCACAGGGCTGCTCTCCAGCAATCACCTCCCAACCTGTACTGGTGCAGTTTATTACTCCTCCCCAGATGCAGGACTCTGCACTTGTCCTTGTTGAACCCCATTTGGTTTCTCTGTGCCCATCTCTCCAGTCTGTCCAAGTCTCGCTGGATGGTTGCACAGCCTTCAGCTGTATCAGCCAAGCTTCTCGGTTTGGTGTCATCAGCAAACTTGCTGAGCAGACTTTGTCCCCTCATCAATGTCATTGATGAAGCTATTGAACGGCACCAGACCCAGCACTGATCCCTGGGAGACTCCACTAATTACAGCTCTCCATCTGGACCTGGCACCACTGATCACCACTCTTTGAACTCCATCTTGTAACCAGCTTCTAATCCACCTCACTATCTGCTCTTCCATCCCACACTTCCTGAGCTTTCTTACTATGTAGGATGTCATGGGAGATGGTGTAAAAGTCCTGCTAAGGTCAAGGCAGACTACATCCACTGGTGTCCCTGAATCTACCCATTAGAATGCTATCAGGTTAGTCAAGCATGATTTCCCCTTGGTAAATCCATGCTGACTACTGATAACCTTCTTCCCTTCCAAGTGCCTTGAGATGCCCTCCAGAAGGAGCCACTCCATCGTTTTTTCAGGGATGGAGGTGAGTCCGACTGGTCAGTAGTTCCCTGGAACCTCTTTCTTGCCCTTTTTCATGACTGGAGTGACATTGGCTCTCCTTCAGTCCTCAGGGACCTCTCCTGTCTGCCACGATTTGGCAAAAATGATGGAGGGTGGCAGAGGGATAACATCAGGCAGTTCTCTCAGCACCCTTGGGTGCATCTCATCAGGGCCCATGCACTTGGGAATGTTCAATTTGTGTAGCTGATCTCTAACCTAGTCTGCATTGACCAGTGGGAAGCATTCACTCTTCCAGACTTCCTCTCCTTCACCCAGGGTTTGGAGTACATAGGGGAGTTCAGCCTTAGATGTAAAGACTGAAGCAAAGAAGGCATTCAGCAGCTCTGCCTTCTCTGCATCCTCAGTTATGAGGGCTGCCTCCTTGTTCAGCAGTGGCCCCACACCTTCCCTATTCTTCCTTTTCCTACTGATACATTTGAAGAAGCCTTTCTTGTTCTCTTTTACTTCCTTTGCCAGCTTCAGTTCCGAGAGGGCTTTGACCTTCCTTGTTGCCTTCCTACATGCCCTGACAACTTCTCTATAGTTCTCCCAAGTGACAAACTGAATGCTAAGTTTCTTTCTTCCCTAAGATTTCCTTCAGGAGCTCCTTGCTCAGTCATGCAGGTCTCCTAGCATGTCTACCTCGTCGTTATTACTTGGGGGTACACACCTAGCTTGGGCTTGGAGGAAGTGGTTTTTAAAAATTAACCAACTTTCTTGGGCTCCTTTACCCTCTAGAGCCTTAGCTCATGGCATTTCTGCAAACGTGTCTCTGAAGAGTGCAAAGCTAACTCCGCAGAAGTCCAGGGTTGTAATTCTACTTGTTGGTCTGATTCTACCCTGTATAATACTAAACTCCACTATGTTGTGATCAGTGTCCCCAAGACTGTTCCTGACCTTGATGTCCTCAACCAGTTCCTCTATATTAGTTAATACAAGGTCCAGCAGTGCACTTCTCCTTATTGGTTCCTCCACTACCTGCATCAAGAAGTTATCATTGATACACTGCAAGAGCCTTTTGGACTGGCTGTGCCTGGCTGTGTGAGCTTCCCAGCAAATACCAGAATGATTGAAGTCACCCGTGAGTACCAAGGAGTTAGCTCTAGAGGCTACCTCCAGTTGTCTGTAGAAGGCCTCATCAACATTTTCCTCTTGGTTTGGTGGTCTATAGTAGACACCTACAACAATTTTACCTCCTTTCTCACATTCCTTAATTCTTACCCACAAGCTTTCAACCTGTTCTGCCTCCCCTCTTGGACAGAACTCAGCACATTTCAGGTGCTCTCGCACGTAGAGTGCAACTCCCCCACCTTGTCTTGCTGGTCTATCCTTCCTGAACAGTACATAGCCATCTGTGGCAACATTGCAGTCATGGGAGCTGTCCCACCATGTTTCAATTATGGCAGTTTTATCATAGCTATTCAGCCTAACACAGATCTCCAGCTCCTCCTGCTTATTCCTCATGCTCTGTGCATTGCCGCATTCCAGCGAGCAGGCAAACTTTCTCGCTGCTTATCTCATGCTGGTATGAGGGTCTTGCGCTAATTGGTGTTTAAATTTTGCACGGTTCCCTGGCAACACCCCCTCTGAGTCACATCACTTTCTGAGCAGGCGTGCTGAGGACAGCCCTCACTGGTCCTGCCTGTCCCCTTGCATTCTTCCACCCTCAGAAAGCCCTCAGCCAAACCCAGAAAGTCCAAAAAGCAAACCCAAATTAAAGCACGGCTCAGCTAGCCGATACCCAGGCTTTCCCACCGCTGACCTCGCACCAGAAACTACCAGGCACATCTTCCTGCTCCTTGTTCCCAGTCCCACGTACTGTGCCAAATTTGTGCTGCAGCTTCTTCAGATGCAAATTCAAAAAAACACTCCTATGCTCCAATTCCTATCCATATTAGGGTGCAATTATATCAGTCATTAATTTTCCAAAGTTAAGAACTGAAAGGTCAACCCCTACAACCCCTTGAGCAGCATACACTCTTTGTATAGTAGTAGGGCTAACAGCACGTTGAATAAAGTCCTTGGTTTAAAGCTATCTCAGATTGGAGTAATGAAAGACCAACAGATTGTTTTTTTCGATTTGAGTAAAGAAAATTTGTCAGTGGCATTTCAACGTTGTTGAGAAAGAACAGACTTAGAAACTTGAGTTAGACAGGAAGAATGTCTTGATGTACTGAGTCCCAAAGCCTCTATACAAATTAATCTGTGAACTTCTGCTATTTATGTGTTTTCCTAAAGGTGTTTTGGTTCATTCTTAAAAGAGCGAGGGTATTTGCATTATTGCTTCTTAATTGCCTTCCATGTAATTTCATTGATTGCACTAAAGGACTTATGAAAAGTGCATAAGCTTATCAGTGTGTCAGGGAGCTTTTGTTCTGTTTCAAAATCTAAGGGTTCATTTTATAAGCTTCACCTGTAATGTGGGACACTGACTTGTCCTGTGAAATCATTAAGAGCAAACAACCAAAAGCCTGTCTTTCTGCACAGCTCTAGAGCATGAACCAAAAGCTGTGGATATGGACGATGAAGAGGAGGACGAAGGAGAACAGTTTGACTTTGACAGTGGAGATGAGATACCAGAAGCAGACAGGCAAGTCCTTGTGGCTCCCCATCCTGGTCCTGGAAATAACATAGAGCACCAAGAAGCTAATCCCACAGGTAAGTCAGCCTGTCAGGCTGAGCCTCCGCTAGGCTGTCTAGTCAAGATGATGATAGGATGCCTTTTCTTCATGATATAATAAAAATACTTGTAAAAAGAGGTTTCTGGGGAAATACCATACAAGTGTTTTGAATATTCTTGCTAGCTGCACCTATGATAGATTTGACAAGACAAATGACCACATGTAGTTCCTTTGAGGTTTCGCATCCAAGTGTACCATCCACACCAATGGATTGGTCTCAGTCACAATGTCATGCTACAGGAAAAAAATTATGCCTTTGCAACTCTAATGGCATGTGGATGGCTCTAGATAAACTGCTTTCACATCTAAGCTTGCTGGTTGCTGATCTTTAGAGGGCATGCATAAAACTAAATGGAGCTCGAATGTATAAATTTTGTTCATAACTAGATGTCATATGTCATTAAACATTAAAACATTTGATACATGCAGGTGTTCCCAAGTATAGCCTGGAAATCACTGTGATCTGTTTGAATTGACAGCAGATGATTTTGCTGACTTGGATTCAGTTTCTTTTTGTAAGCAGAGTCGTCATGCTTATGGCAGTCAAAGACAGATAACTCTTCAGGTGACTATGGAGTTTGATAACTTGGAATTTAAATACCAACTTTCCCTGAAAATTTTTTGCTGGCTCACCCTTTTGTGAAGTAGTAGTTATAGCCCAAAAAACTTGTGATCACTTGGGATGCTTCAGAGGAGCCTTTGGTTCTACAGTACCTCAGCATGTCTCAAGAAATATCAGGAACTTTGTATAACAGAAAATAATACATTTTCAAAAAGGAAAACTTGGAAAGTCATTTTCTTTCCCCTTTTATTAACAGAATATTTTCATGACATTTCTATGATAAGTGTTCCTCCAGTGAAATTTTTCTCTCCTCATTGTTATTTCTAAAATGATTTTTGTGTTTATAACATCCAAATTCATCTAGAATCTAGTTTTTAACCTTCAGGGTTGAAGGCCGTTTTGAGCTCCGTGCTTAGGACAAGCAAAAGAGGACCCTCGCTACTTCTCAGAAATCCTGTTCAGGATTTGGAATCCAGTTATTGTTTTTCCAGCAGAGATCCTTGTACTCCAGCTTGTTTTGCTGCTGTGGCATTCCTCATCTGTAAAATGGGGAGGATAGTACTACTGTGTGGAAATTCTGTGAGTCATAGATTGTAAGCAACTTGTGTGGCAAGGATCATGTCAGTGTTTAGGGTATTTGCAGTGAGCAGCTTGAACAGATATTAAAAAAAAAAAAAAAAAATTATTTAATTTTTCACCTAAAGGGGATGATAATTCAGAAAGCAGTGAGAACCTACAAACATCAGGACCTACTGTGGAAGGCCCTCCAGCTAAAGTAAATCCATACTCTGTCATAAATATTTCACCCATCCAAGACAAGGATCCACCCTCATCACCAGAACCAAGTCCTCAAGATGAATGTGCCAGTCCCAACTTGTCTGGTGGATATTCTGTTCCTGTCCCCTGTGGCTATGCTGTGCCATCGAATTTACCTTTGATGCTACCAGCATACTCCAGTCCTGTCATCATACGCAGCATTTCTGTAGATGAAGAAGGTACTTGTATTTGCACACCTTGCTTTATTTGAAGGGGAATCCTTATTTAACTTCAGGTACCTGTGGTGTTTTGTAAATGCTTGTGTAGCACTCAGCCTAGACACCTGTGGCAGATTTTGTGTCGATATGGCAAAAGGACTATCTCCTCCAGTGTGAACTAACATTACTCGTCAGACTGGGAAGAAAAATTTCAGTTTGTTAAAAGAAAATAAAAATATTGCTACAGAACTTAGTGTGCCATACTAGGATTGAGATACCTAAGTAAAGATGCGTAAGAAAAAAGAAAATGCACACATTTTACATGTACACAAGTCAGTTCTTTCTTAACCTTTCTTTGAGGTGGTGTTGCTTGA
The DNA here is from genome assembly GCA_013399055.1 of Ramphastos sulfuratus. Classification (NCBI taxonomy): domain Eukaryota; kingdom Metazoa; phylum Chordata; class Aves; order Piciformes; family Ramphastidae; genus Ramphastos; species Ramphastos sulfuratus. Next base: position 11,585 of record WBNM01014681.1, on the reverse strand, counting down.
CCTTTTGTTTTGCTGCCATCTGATTGCAAACATGAAGTACAAGGGATGGCCCTTGTCCTACCTTGTCACTAAGGATGATTCAAGCTAATACCCTTTTAATATAACAAAATAACTTCCAGAGCCATAGTTCAGTGTTAGAATCATATAGTTTCTTCTTATGCTTTATCAGGCTTTATGGAAGTCCTGGCAGAGTTCTTGTCCCTTTTACCTTTTCTGTATGCACTTCAGCACTTCAGTTTGTTTGTTTTTCAGTCCTTGTGGATTCAGAGTTTCTGTGGGGTTTTTTTCCTTGACAATCTGAGAAATTATGTTTGTCCTTTAGTACAGCTCTAAGAGGGAAGAAGAAATTTGAAAGGGAAATAACTATGGACTATTATGGAAACGGGATCAATCCCCATTTTTTTTTAACCAGAACTGGCAAAGACAGCTTAATGTCGAGAGAGCACGAGGAACAGAAAGTTCCCCATATCCTGCCTTTTTTTCCCTGTTGCTCTTGTAATTTTAATGTAGCATGTTTTAACTAGGCAGCAATTCTACTGTAATTCCATATACTATGGTGCTTTATTTGACAGCCTTTGGAACACTGGAAAGTTAATATTTTTGTAGTAGTTGCTACCTGTAGAGAAATCTACATTTGAGAGATTAGAATTGAAAGCATCAGACATTGTGATTTTTCTCTTAAGAGCTCTTATAACAAATTGCTGTGATTTGAATTCTTTCCTTTGCAAAAATGGATAGTGTGAAGAAGCTTCTAGTTTTCAGACATATTTAAGAATAAAGATACTGTATAGAAGTATTATATAATAACCGTGAACTAGTAAAAGCAGTTTGATATGCTAAAATGTACTATTTGAACAATGCTGACATTTTATTCCAAGCATTTTGATGGTATTTGTTTTTTTCTCTATTTAACAGGTATGCAGTCAGCAACTGAAGAATGCCATTATAATTCTGTAAACCCGGTGGAGACTCAGAATAGGTGATTGCCAGCTCAGCATGGTTTAATGATATGTAAAACCTTAATTCCTAAGAAAGCTTATATTTGATAAGTATTTTCTTTTTCTGATGTGACTCTCCTGTGTTTATTTTAAATTTTTTAACTCCATAACTGTCTGTATACCAAAATTTGCACTAGTTGAGGTCTTGTACATGTAACCATGCATGGCATTTTTAAAGGAATTAGGTTTGATTTTTCACAGTCATAGCAATGCCAGCTGCAACAGGCTTCTGGCAATCTTGTAGTCTAGCCTGCTGCAGGACCACTGCCAACATGCCATTAGATCAGCCATGACCTTGGTTGCTGAGCCTTGAAAACCTCTAAGGCTGAAGTTACTGCTGCAAGTTTTCTGGTTTGTCTTCCCTGCTCCACCACCCTTAATGCCCAAACCAAATCTTCCAATGTGTAGCTGTTGACCATTCTTCCTTGTGTATCCCCTGGCACTGAAAAAAACCAGCTCCCAAAGCAAATGCAAACCTAAAAACCCCCGCCATCTCTGTCACTGCTGTAGCTCTCTTTCGGATAGTTGTAGCTGCCTTTGAACCACTCTGTAGCATCCTTTCCACCAAAGTAGATAAACTGCCTGTCTTCCACCTCTTTCCTTGTAGGTCACGTGCTTTAGTCCCCAGCTTCAATTTCTCCACATCTCTCTTGATGTAGCTTCTCTAGAGGTATCTTCAGTTTCTCCACAGCTGTCTAAGCTGTATGTAAGGGGAGCACTGTGAAACCAAAACTGGATGTTATGCTGCAAGTTCAGCCTCACTAGCATCACCCAGGAGAGGATGATAGTCTCATCAAGCCTGATGGCTCCTGATGTAGTCCAGAATATCTTCAGCATTTCAGTGAAAGAGCATCTCTTAATAAGTAGATGTAGCACTTCAGGACATGGTCTAGCGGACATGGCAGTGTTGGGTAGAAGGTTTGTTGTAGGATAACAGTTAGCTGCTGGACCCTAAGATGGAAACTTGATCTTGGTGGGATAATCCCACCCAGGGATAGGCACTTGATCATGTTACTCATTATTCCTTTCTCTTTCCTGCTTACCCTCTATTTAAGGGGCAGGAACTTCTGGAAAGTGCTCTGGCTTTTGCTTTTGCTGCACAGTGAGAAGCTTCTTGCTGGTTGGGAGCTGTTTTGCCACATGGCTGGGTCTACGCCATTGCCGATTTGGGTTTTGTATATATTTCTGTATCTGTTCCCTTCCCTGATATCTCTGTCATCTCTCTTGCCTTAATACCCTTTATTTTTTGTTAAAATTACTTCTAACTTCCAGTTTGGTGCAAAGCTGGTTGTTACTCCTTTCACTTTCCCCTGCCTATCTTTTGTCTATGAGGCAAAGGGTGGGGAAGAGGGGAGTAACCTCCAATCTGTCTGGTGGGCTTTAGCCTGGGAAACTCAAACCAGGACAAGGTTGGCCTTGATAATCTTAGACCTTTTTTCCAACCTTAATGATTCTATGATTTTACAATTTGGTACCTCTGTTCTAGTAGAACTGAGAACCAAAAATATTTCTTGAGATTGTGAAGAAGCATTTTTGATTTCTTGACTAGAATTGTCAGATTCTTAACTAGAGTGGATTATTAATCTCCTAATTGCATACTGAAGCAGCAGTTTTGAGTAATTGATAGCCTTGGAGAGAGAACTAGAATCTACACAACACTTACTGTCTCATATTCACAGTTGGTTAAAAAACCTTGTAGCAGAACTTTTAATATTTTTATTTTATTAACTTATTTTAAAGTGAAGGTAATCAGGCCAAGAGAGAAGATGATGTTTTGGCCAAGTGGGTTGCAGATCCTGCAAATACAGCATGGATGGAAAGTAAGTATCAGTAAGCACCAAAGTATAACTGCAGAGGTCAGTTTTAAATTGTGACCAACAGTATGTGTGTATCTGCATGCAAAAAATTGTCTACTGCAGCTTCTCTGCAGTTATTTAGTAAGGCAATGAGCAACCCTCAGCAAGCACAGAATGTATCATAGTACTGTAAAAAGGAGAGAGAAATGTTGGCTGTAGAAGTTGATTTTTGTTTTCAGTCTGCCAAAGGCAATCATAAACTATGTGAAATACCACAAATATACCAGTTTCATGTATTATTGCATTATTTGAATGATGATTAAATGTACTAGCAGAATACTAGTGGAGAATGAGTAACATCTCCATTGTATTCATATGTACCGATCTAACCAAAATTCATTAGAACAGAACATTTCTGTTGGAAGGAGCCTACAACTGATCATCTAGTCCAACTATCTGACCAATTTAGGGCTGATGACATGCTAAAGCATTTGAAAAATGCCTCTTAAACATAGTTTTCTGATCTCATTCAAATTTTAAGGGGTTTCTCATTTGTGTGTTTTTCTGTTCTATTTTTAGACACAGATGAAGTAATTTACGATGATGTGCCAAAAGAAAATTCAGACTCCGAACCAGGTTTGAGGTTTTTGTAATACAGCCCACCTTGAAAGCATTGTAATCTGGAATTGTGTGTGTCTGCTGAATAGATAGATTATTTTAGGTACTTAATGAACATAAATGGAATTAACACTCTGTCAGTGAATGGCAGGTCCAAAAAAGTCGTAGAGTCAGAGCTCAGTCTACATTAATACATAGACAAGATGCATCCACCAAATCCTGCCCTGATACTAACATTACAAAAGTTTGGCTTATGTAAGTCTTGACTGACTGAATCATTCTCTTAAACTATGCTTTGTGCTATGTTATTGCTAAAATGTCTTCTGCAGAAAGTGTATTTTAAGGAGTCCTGATGTGCATGGAACCTTAAAAAAAAATTCTTAAAATCTTATTCCTTCAAATTAGAGGAGATTCCTCTGTGTTAATTATGAAGAATTTAATTAATGTTAGTATTTAATGTCAAAATATATTTCTTAAACCAAAGACTCCAGAGTTTAGACAGATATGTAAAATATGTCAGTTTTTCTTTCAAGTACACATTTTTTCTCAATTTAAGTAAAACTTCATTCTTAAAATGAAAGCATAGCTTTTGTTTACTGAATTTAGTGGGACAGTTTTAAATGTGGTGCTATGACCTCTGACAATAGGGATCTGTGGCAGAAGTGTCCACACTTCTCCACTTGCAATGACGTAGGATGCGCTTAGAGTGGATGTGCACTTAGATTAATAATCTACTTTATTACTTTCTGATAAGTAATTGGCACTAAGAATTTTCCATTTTGTTTTGAGTCAGTTTGCTGTACTTGACATCTGCATCAACGAAGGGAGCTATGTCTGATGGGTGATACTTTGGTCAGCTTTTGCAATATAATTTTCTATATCTCAAAAGGATTAATACTTCAGGTTCTTAAACTAGATTATGGGCAAGGTAAACTGAATTTGTGGGAAACTCCTAGTGACAAGTGGAGTTGCAAGAATGACGAGTCATAAAATAGGATAGTGCAACATGTTTCTTGCTACTTTGGTCTGATCTACTTAAAATAGTGACATTTTTGTTTCTTGGAATGTTTGTCTTTTGAGCTGGTGATGAAGATGTTCCTAGGGACAAATGGCAAGCTTGCAATGGAAGGACGATTCTTCTCAGTGCAGATGCGTGTTATTCACAGCTACACCTCAAAATACCTTTGCATTTTTTCTAAAACACATTGTGGGAGTTTCAAGTAACAGTGCAGTTAGAGCAGGCCGTGTTTTCACAAGGATCATGGTGTGACATTGTCCACTTGGTACTCCGCTTGAACAAAGACAACCCATTTTGGCTGTTTGGATACTGGACTGAATTGATATTTTTAAATGTGCCTACAGAAGTCTGTATAGTTGTTTTAATAGTACATCCTGAACAAGTCTCACTTTTTAAACAGAATTTTCAGTGTAGCTGCTTCTATTTTGGTTTAATTCTTGCAGAGGAAATGATTTATGATGATGTTGAAAATGGTGATGATGGTGGAAACAGCTCACTGGAATATGGGTGGAGTTCAAGTGAGTTTGAAAGCTATGAAGAACAGAGTGATTCTGAGTGTAAAAACGGAATTCCCAGCTCCTTTTTGCGAGGCAACCACAAGAGACATGTATGTATCCTGCAGTGCTGCTCTGTCACTGAGTTTATCCTGATTCCCAACATTTGCCTTCCTTGCTTGCATTTCCCTTCTCCTTGGTCCAGTTTCAATGCCAACAGCATCTTTTTAAAGAAAACGTGAATCAGTGTTGGAATAACACTTGACAACAAAATGTAACAGGGAAAAGAAAAACTGAAAATATTAGACAGCAGCTTCTTTAAAAAAAAAAAAAAACAAAAAAACCTCAAAACAAACAAACAAAACCCAAACAAACCCTTCGAAAAGAAGCAAACAAAACCAAAACAACAAAACCCAACACTCAAATTGGATGGAAGGGAAATTGAAGATGAGGCTATTTTCACTTGCAGACAGCTCCTCACCTTGTCTTCTTTTGCAGCTTTTGGAATAGCGTAAGTGGTAAATGAGTGTTGGGGGGAAAAAAAAGATGTGAAGAGCAAATGGGGGTAAGCCTGACAAGACTTGAACTTTTGAGATCCTTGAGGTGCTCAAAAGTCAGAAAACTGTTTACAAGTGTTTCCGAGCTTTCTTAGATCTCTATCATTTTAGTTGGTTGAAAGTGACAGAGCTTTTAAAAAAAACCAACCAAACAACAAAACGACAAACCCCACACCCAAAGTAAAAGAGTATTTTTGTGATCAAAGAGAAGTCTGTACTATTTATTAATGAGAAAAAGAAGATGGCATGATGCATCTGTGGTCTGGTATCATTGGCTACATCTGTGCCTTGGTAGGCAGGAAGACATTGATAACATGAGTGCCTGCTCTTGCTGTATCTATCTGGTTGCACACTGGGAGGAGCCCTGGACTTCTGTGTTCTCACTGCTCTAAATCCTCTCTTTATGCCCTTTCTGTCAGAGGGAAGCCTTGCTTGAGACCTGGGCAACCTCCTGCTACTGGTTCCCTGCTCTGAGTGCATGGAGGGCAGGGGCGCATGTCACAATGGGGCAGGCTTAGTGCCTGGAGTCAATCCTCAGGACCCCAGTGTGTGCTGGTTGTGGACAGACACCCAGGAGCCACTCCACAGATGTGTACTGCAGTCCTGTGGCCAGGAGGATGGAGGGGTAGCAGCCAGGGTGTTCTTCCATGAGACCTTTGTTTTCATTTTGCAGGTTTCCTATCTTGATGAGAATAAAAGCCTCACTGGTTGTGTTTCCCTCCGGTACACATTATGTGCTCTTCCCCCACCTCACTCCTTGCTGCCTGCCCTTTGGAAATTGGGGAGTGAGCAGTTAACTGGAAGACTTGAGCCCACCCAAATCAGCAGTTTGTAAGCTGCGTGCGCATACTCTGTTTTGGCTTTATCCTGACTAGAAGAAGTTTAAACTAGTGCACCAGTTTCTTTCTGGAGAGTTTTTTACTAGATTGAAGAAAAGCGAGTTTGATTTTTATTGTTTTTAACACCTTTGAAAGAAACTGGGAAATTAATTTGCATGTGAGTGTGCAGGTCATAACATGGCTGCTGGTTTGTTTTGTTGTGTATTTTGTTAATCTTTTCCTGTTACATGTAGCTTCAGCATTCAAATTTATTTACACATGTGCACAAAGCACTTTTTAAAGACAAGACAGAGGAAACTACGGGCCATGGGTTGGGAGTGATGGTGCCAGGTTCAGGCACAGAGTGGAGAAGAGATCAAGGATAGGTAGGAGGAAAGACATGTGCCCTGGGTACTGCCCTGCAGCTGGCATTTCCAGACCCGTGACAAAAGGTTATGAAGATTTTCTTGTGAGGGTGGACGTGAGGAACCTAGGAACACATTAGTAGTTGGATGGAGAAGTCAGAAAAACTGCTTCTCCCAGGTGGAGAAGTCAGGAAACTAGAGAAGGGATTTGATGGAGAATGAGGAGAGACAGAAACTTTGCTGAAGTAAAACAAACAAACGAACAATAAATGCCAAACAAACAAGAAGCAACCCAAATGGAAAATCCCTGAACCAAAACATTCCTTCTCTTCACTGCAACATGGGCAGAAAGCCACACCACGTTATACCTTTCCTCTGAGAGTTTTTCCACTGGACTTCCATTAGGGTGCACCAAATTTTTTTTTTTAATGAGTTTTCTTTTGGTGTTGGTGGTTGTTTTTTTTTTTTTTTTTCCCCTGGCTATATTTTAACCTCTTTTGGCTTTCTCAAAACCTTTAACAAATGTTAATTAGTATTCCAGGGCATTTCTTTGTGATCCTTTCCTTAACTTGCGAAGGGATACATTCATGTAGGAGATGGCTACACCCGTGGTCATATAATGAGACTGTGGTAGATGCACCTGAACACTACAAGATAGTGTATCTTGCCCTGCTGGTGTCTCCTTACCTGGCTTGCTGGCACTGTTAATTTTTTCAGGTGCCAGAAACCTCTGCAGTTCTTCAGCCCTTAAGAATGTTTCCAATTGACTGTTTTGAAAGACAGTCAGAAATACACTTGGTAGGGCTCGTTCTCCAACAGATGATGCTGGTGATTAAAGCTTCCGCATGGTTCTGTATGGTTTATAAGACATGTGCATAATGCTGCTAATACACAGCATAGCCTGCGTGACTTTGCCCCTTTCTTTACATAGTTGCCCGTGTATCAGAAAGGCACCTGGCTGAGTTTGAGAAAGTTCAGCGATGCACTGGAGGGACATTCCATTTGTCATCTTGGATCTTCCCTGAGTAATAATTCCAACCCCCAGCACTGTCTGTGTGTCAGTAGGTAGACGGGACGACGTGCATGATACCCGCGAGAAGTTTAGCATGCAGTGTGCGCTATGGGCTGTTGAAAAGATTGTGTCTTTTTGTACACTGTAGCTTTCTCATGACCTAACGCGCTTAAAGGAGCATTATGAAAAAAAGATGAAAGATTTGATGGCAAGCACTGTGGGAGCAGTAGAGATTCAGCAACTAAAGCAAAAACATGAGCTGAAGGTAGTGTAGTTGATTTTTGTAACTAGCTATGTTTAAGTGATTGTTTTTCCGCCACGAGCGATGTTCTCTTTTTGCTTTTAATTTTAAGTTGAAAAAGTAGTTGGATGAAATTAATTTTAAGTTGAAAAAGTAGTTGGATGAAATTAATTATAAATGTCCTGGATTGTTGTTATTGTTATGGAATTTGTCTTAAATGCTTTGTCAAGGACCTTTTCTCATGATTGTTTTTAATGGTAACAGTTTCAGAAGATGAGATAGGACATAGTTAATATAAAAGTGAGTCTGAGGGGTTATGTTTAGGTCAGAAATAGTTTGGCAGAGTTAGTGGGACATTAGAAGATGACTGGAAGACGTTGGAAGAACACTGGCCAAAAATGACCTGTTTGTTGTGTTTATTTGTTATACAGTCTAAAGCTGAGCATTTGGGATGATTTTGACTTCAGATGTTTGATGCAGAAAGGGTTCTTAAGCACTTTTGCTATTATAGGCTTGCATAAAATATTACTATGAAGTAAGTCCCTTTTTCCAGATTTGGTTTTTATTAGAGAAAAGTACAAGTGCTCAGATCTGAGCTTTGATGGATCTGAGTATTTACTACATATTCCTTTGACTTCAGACTATATTTATAGCTTAAACTACTTGACATGTTCTTTTGTAAAGGTGTTTTGATTTAAAGTATTCTGTGTGGTATTCTGCTCAGACACCTTCCTATTACTCACTGAACATCTAGAATCTGTTTGTTTGTTTGTTTTTTATCATATAGATGCAAAAGCTTATGAGAGCTGCTAGAGAAGGTACCAAAGATGGGCTTGAAAAGACAAAAGCAGCAGTGAAAAAGGGTCGTTCTTTCATTAGAACAAAATCTTTTGTTTCTCAAGGTATGTGCCTCTCATGTGCCGGTGATACTCTCCTGTCATTTCTGAGAATGGAGGTGAATGGCCTAGCAGACCTTTGTACTGGGAGCTGGGATCATAAAATCAGCTTTTTAGCAATATAACATTTAGTTCAGATGGCAGTGTGAGAATGCATCTTGAGCAGTTTTAGTTTTGGGGCAAGAACCTGAGTGGAGGTTGTGGCTGCTCCCTCCCTGGAGGTGTTCAAGGCCAGATTGGACGAGGCCTTGAGTAACCTGTACTAGTGGGAGGTGTCCCTGCCTATGGCAGGGGTTTGGAACTAGATGATCCTTGAGGTCCCTTCCAACCTTACCATTCTATGATTCTACGATCTGAGAGACCTGAGCACCTTACAAAAAAAAAAAAATCCACCAAACATCATCATAGGTGCCCTCTAGGTATTGGTATATAGGTATATAGAAATTATGTTAAAGTACTAAGTCTGTCCAGTTCTCTCCATCTAGTAACTTCTGAATGTTAGGAAAATCTACTGTTGTGATGGTTTTCTGTGGAACAGTAGTTGACTATTGAAAAAAATTGTCATGGCCAAGGGATAACAAACTCTTTCCTTACTTAAGAGTAGAAGTAGTAGAAGGGACTGTTCTGCTTCATCACGCTTTGGTGATGATTTTTTTTTTTTTTTTTTTTTTTTTTTNTTTTTTTTTTTTTTTTTTTTTTTTTTTGTTGGAAGGTGAGTTTTGCTTTGGAAGAACAGAAAGTGATCTAAAATAAAAAAGCTAAAAGTATGTTCTTTCTCTGGTTAAGAACAAATATCAACCCTCTATTATGAGCCCTGGCAGCAGAAGCCCACAATTAATTTTTTTCAAGTGACAGAGGGTAGTAACTGAATAGAAACTTACTTTTTCAGGATACGTCTGAGAGGTGGTATGTCTTCCTGCTCAAGTGTCTACCCAGCTAATTGAATGGTTGTAACTTCAAAGCGTATAAAACTATAATTTTTCAAAGCTAAAGCCACAAGAATGGAGCAAGACATTTAGTGAATGAGCTAACATAAAGCTGTATCCTATCTGACAGAAAACATCTTACACCCCTGCCATGGCATCTCACTGTTTCTCACTTACCTAATTCACAGACGGGAAGTTATTTTCACTAACTTTAGTAATTAAAAATATATATCCTCAACATTGTGCTGTTGTACAGGAGAAAATAATCTGCATCAGCAGGGCAGTGATGCAGTGGATTTGGCATTCGTTCTTCCAATCCTAGGGGTTAAGTAGCAGATACAGGGTATCTGTGGACAGTTTAATCCCATAGCCACTTACCAAATCAGCAGGGAGCCAGTGACAGGTTTGTTGAATGTATATTCACGAATATTTCCCAACCAACGCACTTTTACTTCTTTTTTTTGTTTTAAGACACGTTTTCTCATACTGTTCTTTTTCTCTCCTTTGCTGATGTCTGATGGTTTCGCTGGCTGCATACTGCCACCTAGCACTGCTCTTTGGTGGCGCTTTTTTTGTATGAAAATAGCGATGCAGAATTCCTTACTTTCTAACAAAACCCAACATTCCGGTACACTTGGCTACTTATTTTAGATCAGTTATGGCAGTGTGTGTGGAATTTTTTGAGCCTGATCATATTACGGGTGTGTTTAATTTCTTCCCCAAAGTTAGTTATTTCTGGTGCCAGCCCTGGAGCTAAGCTGTTTTAACCTTAATTGTCACGTCTGCACTCTGGACAGCCCAGTTCTCCTGACTATGAAGAGGTCAAGCAAAAGATGCATAGAATGTGTGTACTTCAGGATTTTGAGATACCTTTGAAAGATGTCCTATATTAGCACACCTATTGCTAGGGGGTGGCTATGTGATTTCACAGGTGATGCAGAGCTGCTGGGAAATGTCTTCTGTATGATAAGTGAAAATATGCTGTGCAAATCCTGTGCTTGGACGATAAGATCTTGACAGCTTTCTTTTTTTTTTTTTTAATATTATTATTATTCTTTCAATCTACATGTTGTAAAAGTTGACATCTTGGTTATTTGTTTATTTGCAGATCATAGATCATCATGCCTGGAAGAAGAGGACCTAAATTTATTTATTGATGTGGATTGTATGCATACAGAAGCAATTATGACTCCTATGCCTGAAGGATTATCACAGCAGCAGGTAATAGGCTTTTAGAAATATGGTCTTCTACTGTCTCTTTCCTCCCTTCTGCTGTACATCAATGGCTTCCAGGTGCCTTACACATCTTGGTGTTTAAATTAAGTGGACATCAAATTCAGAACTGAGGAAGTAATTTTTTGAAAATTGGTATATGTGTCTATAGGTGTGTCAGCCCTGAATTCAATCAGAGATGCAAAATGCTGTTTTGCATTACAAAATTATTTATAATAATGGTATTGTTTCACTACTCGAGCACTTAAACTAAATATGGTGGTTCTGAAAGAAAAAGAAAATATTGCAAACATTTTTATTGAGTCAGACAATATTGCTCCAGGTGCTCCAGTATTTCTACTTTTAAGTTTAGAAAATGCCCTATATTGTTTCTGAATCTTAAGGCTTCTCCTGATTGAAAAGACTTTCCCAAATAGTTTAAAATCTACACAAAAGGATATTTTGCTATTCTCCACCTCAAAATCTATAAAATTTTGACTGAAAACAAATCCTGTGGGTTCATGTTACTGGATTGTTATGAGAAGAGCTACATAAAGAGAATTATAGAGTGGTCTAGGTTGGAAGGGACCTCTGAATGTCACCAAGTCCATCCCCCTCTGCAGTCAGTAGGGAC
>WBNM01014678.1:0-16002 GCA_013399055.1 Ramphastos sulfuratus | reverse complement strand
CTGAGGGAGTTGGAGCTGTTCAGTCTGGAGAGGAGAAGGCTCCGAGGTGACCTTATTGTGGCCTTTCAGTATCTGAAGGGGGCTACAAGAAAGCTGTTGAGGGACTTTTTAGGCTGTCAGGTAGTGATAGGACTGGGGGGAATGGAACTAGAAATGGGTAGATTCAGAGTGGATGTTGGGAAGAAGTTGTTCAGCATGAGGGTAGTGAGACCCTGGAAGGGGTTGCTCAGGGAGGTGGTGGAAGCCTCATCCCTGGAGGTGTTTAAGGCCAGGCTGGATGAGGCTGTAGCCAGCCTGATCTAGTGTGAGGTGTCCCTGCCCATGGCAGGGGGGTTGGAACTAGATGATCCTTGAGGTCTCTTCCAACCTGGACTGATCCTATGATTCCTCAGGGCAAATAGAAGTCCTTGGGTGGGATATTCAGATCCAAGCCACAGACCACATGTAGGTCTATAATCTCTCTAAGTTGACCCAGGGAGATGAAATTCAGCAGCCCATAACCCAGGTGGGTTCTGGGCTGCTGACTGCTTCCAAATAATTTCTTCTGTTGGGGTGGTGAGACACTGGCACAGGTTGCCCAGTGAGGTTGTGGCTGCTCCCTCCCTGGAGGTGTTCAAGGCCAGGTTGGATGAGGCCTTGAGTGACCTGTGCTAGTGGGAGGTGTCCCTGCCTAACGCAGGGGGTTGGAACTGGATGATCCTTGAGGTCCCTTCCAACCTTACCATTCTATGGTTCTATGATTCTATGCTAAAATAATTATTAGGCAGGAGAGTAAAAGAGCCTGAGCTGGTAGTCCAGGAGTGACATCACTGTGCTGGGAGGAGCAGATGGAAGTCCAGGGCTCTTCCCAGGTTGACATGCCCTTACTTGTACAACATCAAACAGCTTCAGCTAGAGAAATGATCCAACCCACCCCACCCTCCTCCAGCATGCTGAACTCATCCTGGACTACAGCAGATTTTATTCTTACTCCCATATAGAAATAGACTGAACAGCCCCAAATCCCTCAGTCTGTCCTCACAGGCACTGTGGGACACGCTTCAGTGGGCATGGAGGTGTTGGGTTGATGGACTTGATGACCTTAAAGGTCTCTTCCAAGCAAAACCATTCTGTGGTTCTCTCTGACTCTTAAAAGAAGAGGTTTGCATTTATTTGTTGGTTGTCTCAATGATTTTTTTGGAAGCTGCCAAGTGACTTCTCTAATTCAAGAACGCTGCTGCTACTACAGCATTAATCATTCATCATATCCTGAGAGCAAAAGTGGAGTGATTTGAGAACAAAAGGATTTAAAGAAAAATAAACACACGACCCCACTGCGGCTGCTCTGGGGAAAGCAGCAATATAGGCATGGCAAAAGGCAGTAATGAATAGCATCTGCTTTATCTGTGGAAGAGCAAACAGTTGTAGGCATTGATCATTTCTCAGAGAGAGTGGTGTTGACCAAAACCATGGAGGAAAGCCATCCAGAAGCTATTTTGTGCAAATGAAGTGCAGATTTGTGTATATGAGTCGGTACCCCATTTGCTGTTTCCTTTCATTAAAACCACAACATTAGCACTGGAAAATGATTACAATGGTTACAGTCAAAGCCACTGCAATGCTGCATTCACAGAGAGCTCAGTGAAGGCAGGAGAGGAGGGGAAAAAAAGCCCTTCAGGTCTCAAAAAAGTGTGCTTTCGTGTCATGGAGGTCCAGTGGAACAGGCTCAGCTATCTTACCCTTACATATGTCCCTGTGGAAAGGGACTTGGGGGTGCTGATGGGCAAGAAGCTGGACATGAGCTGACAGTGCACACTTGCAGCCCAGAAGGCAAATCATATCCTGGGCTGCAGCGAAAGAAGTGCTGCCAGCAGTGCCAGAGAGGGGATTCTGCCACTTTGTTCTTGTGAGACCTCACCTGGAGTACTGCGTCCAGTTCTGGAGTCCTCGTTATAGGAAGGACATGGAGCTGATGGAGTGGGTCCAGAGGAGGCCATGAAAATGATCAGAGGGTTGGAGCAGCTCTGCTGTGAGGACAGGCTGAGGGAGTTGGGGGAGTTCAATCTGGAGACGAGGAGGCTCTGGGAGGACCTAATAGCAGCCTGCCAGTACCTGAAGGAGGCTTAGAGGAAGGATGGAGAGAAGCTGTTGACAAAGGCCTGCAGTGACAGGATGGGGGGCAATGGGTTCAAGCTTGAGAAGAGTAGATTTAGGTTGAATGTTAGGAACAAGTTCTTTACTATGAGGGTGGTGGAGCACTGAACAGGTTGCCCAGGGAGGTGGTTGAGGCCCCTTCCCTGGAGACATTCAAGGTGAGGCTTGATGGGGTCCAGGGTGACCTGGGCTAGTGGGGATATCCCTGCTGACTGCAGGGGGACTGGACTGGATGATCTCTAGAGGTCCTTTTCAGCCTGGACCATTCTACGATTCTGTGATTCTATGATTCTATGATTCTGTGATTCTGTGATTCTATGATTCTGTGATTCTGTGATTCTATGATTCTGTGATTCTGTGATTCTATGATTCTGTGATTCTGTGATTCTATGCTCTCACTAACCTATTGCCTAAGTCCTTCAGTGCATCTCCAGGGCTATGCAGTTTGGGCCCCTCACTACAAGAAAGAGGTTGAATTGTGGGTGTCCAGAGAAGGGCAATGAAGCTGGTGAAGGACCTAGAGAACAGGGCTGTTGAAGAGTGGATGTTGTTGAACTTCATAAGGTTACTCTCTGCCCAGCTGTGCAGCCTGCCCAGGTGACACTGATGGGAGCACAGCCTGCTGGTGTGACCTCCACCCCTCCTGCTTTTGTGTCAGCAACAAACTTGCTGACGGTCCACTCTATGCCTTCAATATTGATGAGGGTGTGGAACAGAACCTTGATGGTCCTTTCAAAGTCTGTTGGCCAATTTGTTACTCATAGGACCATAGCACTGTGGAGTTTGGAAGAGACCTTTGAGATCATCCAGTCCAACTGCTCGCCTTGAGCTCCTGATCCCACCACTACTGCTAAGCTACTCCCACTGAACCATGTCCTTAAGCATCACTGGTAGTTTGAGGGATCCCAGGTCCCCCTTAAACAAAACCACATCATCCACATGTCTTTTAAATACCTGCAGGGGTGGTAACTCCACCACCTCCCTGGGCAGTCTGTTCCAAAGCCTGAGAATCTTTTCTGGGAAGAAATGTTTCCTAATATCCAATGTGAACCTCCCTTGGAACAAGCTGAAGCAACCTCCTCTTTTGCTGTCACTGGTTGCAGGTGAGAAGAGACTGACCCCACCTCACTCCAGACTCCTCTGAGGTATTGCCACCACCTCCCTGGGCAGTCTGTTCCAAAGCCTGAGAATCTTTTCTGGGAAGAAATGTTTCCTAATATCCAATGTGAACCTCCCTTGGAACAAGCTGAAGCAACCTCCTCTTTTGCTGTCACTGGTTGCAGGTGAGAAGAGACTGACCCCACCTCACTCCAGACTCCTCTGAGGTATTGTAAAGGGCAATGAGGCCTCCCCTCAGCCTTCTTTTCTGAGTCACAGAATCACAGAACTAACCAGGTTGGAAAAGATCTCTGAGATCAGCGAGTCCAACCTATCACCTAACTCTTCTAATTAACTAAGCCATGGCACTAAGTGCCTCATCCAGCCCTCTCTTAAACACCTCCAGGGATGGGGACTCCACCACGTCCCCAGGCAGCTCATTCCAATGCCAATCACTTGCTGTGAAGAACTTCTTCCTAACATCCAGCCTGAACCTGCCCTGGCACAGCTTGAGGCTGTGTCCTTTCGTTCTGTTGCTGGTTGCCTGGGAGAAGAGCCCAACCCCACCTGGCTACAACCTCCCTTCAGGTAGCTGTAGAGAGCAATGAGGTCTGCCCTGAGCCTCCTTTTCTGCAGGCTGCACACCCCCAGCTCCCTCAGCCTCTCCTCACAGGGCTGTGCTCCAGGCCCCTCACCAGCCTTGCTGCCCTTCTCTGGACATCTCCCAGCACCTCAACATCTCTCTTGAATTGAGGTGCCCAGAACTGGACACAGGACTCAAGATGTGGCCTGACCAGTGCTGAGTACAGGGGCAGAATGCTGCTGAAGACTGAACAACCCCAGTTCCCTCAGGTGCTCCTCATAAGACCTGTGTTCAGGGACCTTCAGCATCGTGGTTGCTCTTCTCTGAACACATTCCAGCACCTCAGTCTCTTTATTGTAGTGAGGAGCCCAAAACTGAACCCAGTTGTAATGGGTCAGAGCTGATCCCTCCCCTGCTAGAGTAAATTCACCACAATTCGGAACTTGGAAAGTCAGAAAAGAAAAGAAAAAAAAAAGAAATTGTGGGGTTTTTTTACAGTTTAAACTAAATATAACAGTATAAGGAGAATAAACTACTACAAAATATAATAACCTTAAAGAGGGTGGGGATGGGGTCAAGCAGTGGCAAAGCAGCAGCCAAAACAGAGGTGGGGGAAGATAGCAGCAGGTGCAGCAGAAGCAGCAAAGGGGCAGATCCAAGCTGTGCTTCCAGACACAAAGCTTTTGATGCTCCAATGAAATTAATATTAACTTATCCATTGTTGCATTTTATGGCCTGCCCCTGGAATGGTCACCTCTCCACTCAGAGACTCCAATGCTCTTCCTCTTCTAAGTTTCTCCCCAGTTCTTCTGTCTGAGCTGGAAATTGAGCTCAAACAGTCACANGAGAGAGTCATTCCCCACTGGAATGGGCTGCCCAGGGAGGTGGTGGAGTCACTGTCTCTGGAGGTGTTCAAGGCAGGTTTGGACGTGGCACTTGGTGCCATGGTCTAGTCTCGAGGTCTGTGGTAATGGGTTGGACTTGGTGATCTTTGAGGTCTCTTCCAACCTTGCTGATACTGTGATACTGTGAGTTCAGCGAATGGCTGTTCCCAAGAGCTGCCTCCCCTCTTGCCTCCCTGTAAAGCTTGAGCCTAGCTGGGGTTTGGCACACTAATGCTCTACCTCTGCACTGCTAAGAGAGGCCACTGAAAATATACAATCCCCAGACGGGAGCAATTTGATGAAATTAAAACCAGACAGGGGGGGCATTGAAACAAGGAGGTGTCAAATGTTCTCCCTGCCCCACCAAGATTTTGATGTGGCTGCTCTGTATACCTGTCTGTCTCCTCTTTGCTGCTGTCTGAGTTTGAAAGTTAAAATGCACAGGAGGAGTGGAATTGGAGGAGGGAGGCACACACCCTCCCAGGCACACACACACATGCGCTTTTAATTGTCTGTTATTACCAGTTAATTCCAGCTTGTCCAAGAGGCAGGAAGAAAACAGCCTACAGTGGGGCTCAGGCCTCCAGAGGTATTGTAAAACATAACATCCAAAGGCCTTCCTTGCCTCTGCTGCTTGCTCTAACCCACAAAGAATGTATTAATTCACATTGTTTGGTTTTGCCAGATGCTGCTGCATTCCCACTGCAGCCCTTCGCGGGAAGAAATTAGGAAGAGATTCTTGCCAGCCAGGGTGGTGAGACACTGGAACAGGTTGCACAGGGAGGTGGTGGATGCCCCCTCCATGGAGGTGGTCAAGGTCAGGTCAGTTGGATGGATCTTGGTCTTTGTAGTTGTTTAGGGGTCTGAGATAACCTTCAAACCACAACAGTCCTTCGGCAAGCTGGGCTAGTGGAAGGTGTCCCTGCCCATGGTGTGGGGAGGCTTGGAACTAGATGATCTTTAAGGTCCCTTTCAACCCAAACCATTCTGTGATCCTATGATTCTGTGGTTCTATGATTGTTTTTTGGGGGGCAGGGTGGTTAGAAAACATGCACAAGTGAATAGTAACAATGCTGCCTTTTAGCAAGAGGAAAATTAGGAGGCCAAAACACCTTTTGAGAGGTCCAAGCAGCTGATTGTCTCAGAACAAGGATGCTTTATTTGAATAGATCCCAAACTTGAAGGCTTCAAGGGGATTGCAGCATCACTTGGGCTCACAGGAGTTGGTTTAATGGTTGGAGTTGATGATCTTAGAGGTCTTTTCCAACAAAAACAGTTCTATGGCTGTGTGGTTGCTTGATTGTGTGAATGCAACTGCCTGATTGCATGATTCTATGAATTAAAAGGGGAGGTGAGGAACATTTTTATTACCTAATGTTTTTTGACAGTTATTTGGTTTAATGGCTTAATGGTGGTGTTGGGTTGATGGTTGGACTTGATGATCTTCAAGATCTTTTCCAACCAAAACAAATCCTATGGGTCTATGAGCCTGTGAATTAAAAGGGGAGCTAAGAAACTTTGCTTATTACCTCATGGTTTGGAAAGTTAGCTGTTCTCCACCTCCTCTTTTCTAGGAGTAGCAGTGGTACAGAATGGGAAACCAAAGTGCCACCAAAGCAAACTGGTTAATTAAAAGCAAATTAATTACCTGACAGTACAGGTCTAGTCTGCCCCTGCCAAAGTGAGAGGATAGCATTTGCATTTCCTCAATAATGATGGGAAGAGAATAAATTGGAGGATATAGAAGGGAGAATCATAGAATTGTTTTGGTTAGAAAAGACCTCCAAGATCATCAAGTCCATTTTTCAGCCTAACACCACCATGGCCACTAAATCATGTCCTGAAGTGCCATGTCCACATGTTTCTGGAAGACCTCTAGGAATGGGGACTCCACCACCTCCCTGGGCAGCCTGTTCCAACTCTGTCAGTAAAGACATTTTTCCTAATATCCAACCTGAGCCTCCCCTGGCACAATTCCAGGCCATTTCCTCTTGTCTATCACCTGATGCTAAAGAGAAGAGCCCAACCTCCACCTGGCCCCAACCTCCTTTCAGGGAGTTGCAGGGAGCAGTGAGGTCTCCCCCTCAGCCTCCTCTTCTCCAGGCTAAGCACCCCCAGCTCCCCAGCCCTGTTCTCCAGACCCTTCACCAGCCTTGTTGCCATTCTCTGGACCTGCTCCAGCCCCTCAATGCCTTTGCTGTAGTGGCCCAAAGATATCATATTTAAAGCATTAAGAGTGCTTAGACTGCCAGTACTTAAACCCACTACATTCTAAGGTCCTGCTCTGGCAGGGGGGTTGGACCTGAGGATCTCCAGAGGTCCTTTCTAACTTCTAACATCCTGGGATCCTGGGCAAATTGTGATTCCTGGGCAACCAAGTGGGAATCTTACCTGGACCCATGAAATAAATGTCAAATAGAAATGAAATGGCAACAGAAATACACAAACAGATTAACTCTGGCCCAGGTTTTGCCCAGTTGTGCCTTCCTTGGCTCTCTGAATCTTTCCCCGTGCATACAGAGGAGTGAGCACAGGCAAAAGAGGCCTCCATCCTTCTAGCCCTCCAGTACAGCCTCTAACAAAACACACACAAAGCCAAGGAGAAAAAAAAAATAAAAAAGAAAAAAAGAAATCATTGTGCAAGTCAAGCTGAGTATTTCCATCAGTCAGAACTGGCTAGAAGATAGGAAGCAAAACACTCTTTATACCTGGTGAATAAACAATCACTCCTGGAAGGCTTGCATGGCTAGAAAAGCTTTACCATGGAGATGCTACATTTATTGGGATCAGTGTCATCACTTTACTTTACTGCTACTACTGTGTTTACTATCTGAGTGGGCAGGGTGATGAAAAATGAATGGAGGACACAGCATTATGATTTTTTTTTTCCCCCACTGTGTGTGAAAAGAGCATTTTGAGGAGCTTTGTGTGGTGAGGAACAGACTATTGAGTAATCAAAATGAGATTCAGCCNATTCTCTGATTCTCTGATTTAGTGGGTGGATAAGGAGCAGAGCAGCAGGATGCTGTGATGTGAATCACTGCCGCCACTGCCCCCAGCACTGCATAGGTGGGACTGGTTGTGCTGACTGCACAGAGCCAGGGGGGCGGGGAATGAACTCAGAAATCAGTGGAGAATCTGGAAAGCTGGGATTTGTTTGTCTTTTAAAAGGGATAGAAAAAGAAAGAGATGTGATAGAAGCAGAGACAATAATTGGTCTACCCTTTCACACACAGCAAAAAGTGGACACTTGGTGAAAAGGAAAGGCAGCTCATTCCACAGCACTGAGAGGCAACTTTCCTGCTCCCTGAGGGCTCATGCTGGCTCTGGACCACTTTGCCAGAGGATTCCACACGGGTCAGGGATTTAATGAAGTCCAAAGAAGCACTGAGCTGCCTTTTGGACAGTAAGGCTACCTGCAATTACAATAATTAGTGCCAAGAAAAATAACAACAGAGAAAAAAAACCCTGGATCCTCATGCTTCAAGCTAGTCACTCACTGTCCTAGGGATCATTCTGCAATCTTCATGAGCCAGGGCAGGTAACACATCACATTCCTGGGAACTCTCTATCACATCCAGAACAGTGAATGGATGGATCAGTGGGGCCAGGTCAGAAAAAAAACAATTCCCATATTATTATCCTGCCCAAGCTATAAACACACATTTATTTTTTTTTTGGTCAAGCTATCTGATAGCCCTTGAGTGTCAGTTTTAACAGCTGTGGCTTTCCTAATTCATTTTCATCAAGAATTTAAGCAGCCAGGATTTTCCAGACTGGATTTTGAGCGTGAGAGCTGCTGATAAATGTTTTTTATTATTGTAAGATCTGATGAAAAGTGGATCAGGAAGAAACAGGCACCACTTGAAGCCCTCTCCTCCTTCACAGGATCCAGACAGATAGGGAGTTTGCTATCTTTTATTTCCTTCAGATACTCTGTATTTAAAATACTACTCCAGTGGTTTCTGACAACTGCTTAGGGCAATTTTGCTTAGCCCAGCGAAATGTCCTGGAAACTACTGGCAATGATTTAGCTCCCAAAATTGGAACACATTTAGCAGAGACAGAAAGCCTGTGAACAAATAATGGACAAATGCCAGAGTAAATAGATGTGGTTCATGAGCTGTGGTCAGAAATGTCTCTCTTTCAGTATGCAGTGCAAAATCTTTTGCCAACATTTACCATAAAGCCATTACACGAAGCAGTTTTTCCTCTCAGTAAGACAAACTCAATGAAAGGCTGCTTCTAGTCTAGCAGCCTGCCATTAGGGCTGTGATAGCCTGGCATGCCAGGAGAAAAACCTGTGTGCAGTGAGCTCCTTTCAAGTTGTGCTTCTGATTTGCTTGCTTGGGCTTCTGTGCGAGATCAAAACCAAACTGTGAGCAAGAGATAAAACTCCTCATGGTTTGACCAGCAAGAGCCACGGAGTGAATTTTAGGCCTTTCATCTCACAAGCCCACTGCTTGACCCTTCTAAAGCACTTGATGAGATTGAGAGACGTTGCAGGCATCGATACTCTCCCCCCCCACTCCATCAGTATCCCCCACTCCATCAGCATCCCCCCACTCCATCAGTATCCCCCACTCCATCAGTATCCCCCCACTCCATTAGCATCCCCCACTCTATCAGTATCCCCCCACTCCATCAGCATCCCCCCCTCCATCAGCATCCCCCCCCTCCATCAGTATCCCCCACTCCATCAGCATCCCCCCTCTCCATCAGTATCCCCCACTCCATCAGCATCCCCCACTCCACCAGCATCCCCCCACTCCATCAGCATCACCTTCCTTTTCAAATGCCCTGAGGAAGGCTGAGGGAGCTGGGATTGTTTAGCCTGGAGAAGAGGAGGCTCAGGGCAGACCTCATTGCTGTCTACAACTACCTGAAGGGAGGTTGTAGCCAGGTGGGGTTGATCTCTTCTGCCAGGCAATCAGCAACAGAATGAGGGGACACAGTCTCAAGTTGTGCCAGAGGAGGTCTAGGCTGGATGTTAGGAGGAAGCTCTTGGCAGAGAGAGTGATTGGCATTGGAATGGGCTGCCCAGGGAGGTGGTGGAGTCCCCATCCCTGGAGGTGCCATGGTCTGGTTGATTGGATAGGGCTGGGTGCTAGGGTGGACTGGATGATCTTGGAGGTCTCTTCCAACCTGGTTGATTCTAAGGAAAGGAAAGACCCCAGCTGGAGGCATGCCGGTGTTGGTGCTTGGTTCAGAAGCTTCTTCACCAAGGGTTACTGGAAGGTTTCAAAAATTTCCAGTGCAAAGTCCCCAGCTTTTGAGTTCTTGTTGATCATGGGGCTGAGTGGATGGGGCTCCTGCCTCACTCTTTGACATCTTTGGAGGAGGCAGCTGATGTCATCTTCACAGCTCTGCAGAAGAAACCAGAGAATGTGCAGAGCCTGTCTGTGCTGTTAGGAATCCTGACTTCAAAGCCCAACAGCTAGAGGTGGCTGCTTTTGGCTGCCCTCCCACCAAAAAGGCCTTTCCAGCTACCAACCTCTCATGCAAAAAAACAGAAAGAAAAGCAGTTTGGAGGAAGAGCTTGGTCATTCTCAGGCAGTTTAGGGGTTGAACCAACACTCAGGGTTAAATAGATGAGGGAACCAAAATGACATTGTTCTGCTCTGCGTAGTTTTCCTTGTACTAATAACTGGAAATGCAGAGCCAGAGGCTAAATTAACCTTTGCCTGCTGCTGCCCATGGCTGCTGAGCCTCAATGTGGTGCTCAGCTCCATCCCTTGGCACGTGAAGGAAAGAGCAGCTCGCTGAAGAAGTGAATTTTTGTTTCAAACCTTGCCCCTTCCTCTCCTCCCAGCCCCGCAGGTCTCTAACCGCAGGCTGCACCCCCCCAGCAGAGAAGCTTGGGAGTTAAAGCAGGAGAGGAATCCTCATGGAGCTGGTTAGTGGGCATCTTCTCATTTACAAATTATGAAATCTTTAGTAAATGTTGTTCTAGCAGCTTCCTGGGTTTTCACCACTGACAGGATCCAGGCAAACAAAGCTGAGCGGTTTCAGCAGCGCCAGCCTGAAGCTGAACTGAAGTCACCAGGGTTAGAAACCATCCTGCTCTTAAAATCTGGAATATTTCTGCCTATGAAGAAAAAAAAACCAAAAACCCAAACAACAAACCAACCAAAATCCCCCAAAACCCCCAAAACCTCTAAGCCCACTCGTGCATGCTTTAGCAGGGACTGACCGAATTTGCTTTCCCCCTAACCCCCATCCCTTTAATGAACACGCATCACTCTGTGCTGCGCCCGGCAGATGTAATAATAGCAGTGTCTGGCGAGCTGCTGCAAGGAGCCCTGCAATAAAAGCACCTTCCCCTCCCGCCAAGTTAAAAGAGAGCAGGCTGACACGGCTTGGAAATGCACGGGCAATGTAATGATAGCAAATTGCTTGGAGAAGAGAAAGGTTCCGCCGTGCACATGTCATTTCAATCCCTGGCTACCAGGCGCTGCTTCGGCTCCTTCCTTTGTGTCTTAACTCCCCCTCTCCCCTCACCTCTGCCTTTAGGGAGAGCTCTCCCCAAAAGTAGCATCTTCTCTACAAAGCCTTACTGCCCCTCAGCCTCAGAAAGGGGCAGCCTTGCTCCACCCCCCCCACCTCCCATCCCTCCTTCATCACCCACATTGGGAAAATTAATTCCTTTCGGTCCCTCCCCATGAATTCCTCTGACTGGGACGTTCCTGCTGGTGCCTGTTTCCCCCCGTCCAGCCCCGTCCAGCTTGTGCCATGAGGCTTTTGTCACAACAATGGTTCTTCTGAGCTGGTGACAGAACATCTTCTGACGCCCAGGCAAATGGGGCTCGGCCATTCTTTCTAGAACGTACTTCAGCCCTTTGGGACGTTGCTATTGAAAGGGCAGGGGATGCTGATTATCACTTTTTAATTCTGATGTCTAACAAATGTGGGGGGAGAAAAGATTGCTGTGCCGAGGAGGAGCTCACTCCTCAAGCCACTGAGTGGGCTGCCAGCCTTGGTCCAGAGCTGCCAGGCAGATCACCTTATCCCCTTCACTTATCCCTCTGGGTTTTCTTCATCCACCCTCCACTTCCTCGACCCCTCCCTGGGCTGCGTTTGTGCAATTCCAAATGCGTTTTACAAAGCTCCGGGTTGATTTTTTTTTTTTTTTCTGTGCTCAAAAAACTCTTCAGCTTTTTTTTTTTTCCAGCTGCCTGGAAAATAAAATTAAAAAAGGAAAGGAAAGGAAAGGAAAGGAAAGGAAAGGAAAGGAAAGGAAAGGAACCCCAAATTGCAAAAAAATGGTGTAAATCACACTCCTCCACCTTTCTGCTGTGCAATGTGGTCAGAGTATCTGGACACTGTCAGGGCATTGTAGCTCATATCTGAGAGTGACTTTGTTATAAAAAAGTAGTTTAAATTTTATTTTTTTTTCCCCTTGCCCCCTTCCCCCTTTTTTGTAACCTTGTGAAATTTCCACATTAAAAAGCAATCACATCTTTCAAACCAGCAATGATTGTGTTTGGCATAATGGCTGCAAACCCCCAGTGTGCAAGGCTGAGCTTGTTTTCACTAAAATGAAATCAGCTTTCAAAA
This sequence comes from Ramphastos sulfuratus, assembly GCA_013399055.1. Classification (NCBI taxonomy): domain Eukaryota; kingdom Metazoa; phylum Chordata; class Aves; order Piciformes; family Ramphastidae; genus Ramphastos; species Ramphastos sulfuratus. Next base: position 3,747 of record WBNM01014678.1, on the reverse strand, counting down.
TAAATGATCTGCAACAACATTATAGTCCCCAAATCTTATAATCCTATTAACAGAGGGGATTTTTTTTTCCCCCTTTCCCCATCCCCTCCTCCTTTTTTTTTTCGTTCTTTTTCCCCCCCCCTTTTTTTTCTTGTTTTTTCCTTTTTCTTTCTTCTTTTTAAAATTTTTTCCCCATCTTTTTTCTTTTTTTCCCATATTTTCTTCTTTCTTATTTTTTCTTTTTCCCTTCTTTTTAATTTATCTTCTTTATTTTCTTATTTTTCTTTTTTCCTTCTTTTTTCCCCCTTTTCCTTCTTTTTCCCCTCTTTTTTTCTTTTTCTTTTTTCTTCATTTTTTCTTTTTAAAAAAATATTTATTTTTCCTTCTTTTTTCCTTTTTTCCTTCTTTTTTCTTTTTTCCTTTTTTCCTTTTCCCCCCTTTTTTCCTTCTCCCTCCCCCCTTTTTTCCTTCTTTCATTTATTTTTTCCTTTTTTCTTTTCCCTTTTTCCCTTCTCCCCCCCTTTTTTTCTTCTTTTTTTTTCTTTTTTCTTTCTTTTCTTTTCTTTTTCTTTTCCTTTCATTTTTTTCCTTTTTTCCTCCTCCTTGCCACCAGACTGACAAGCTTGGCCCCGTTTCAAGGGGCAGAAACAGAAAGTCAGTTGAAGATGTAGCCAAGACATGCACTGCAAAGCTGAGGACCAGCCCTGCCAGGGCTTGTGGTTAGAAGCTCTTAACGACTATTGTAAGCCCTTAAACATAATCATCTGTATTTCACCTCCACCTAATGCACTTCATGTGTAGCATGTTTATCTGCTCACCCAGCCTTCCCTGGGACTCAACAAACAGCCCTGTTTGCAGCAGCAAGAGCCCAGTGGGTTGCCCCAGCTCTCCTGAATGAATGAGGCTTCTATCACAAGTGCCACGCCGGTGCCAACGTGAGGAAGGGAAATGTCTTCAAATTAGCCTGGGCAGGAGAAAAAAAAAAAAAAAAAAAGAGGGAGAGAGAGAAAAAAAAAAGAATCTCTTTGCCAGAAGTGGAAATTACGTGGTAATATCAAAAGGCAACTTTACTTAGACATAATTCCAGGTTTCTCTGCAAGTGTTTTCTTTGGAAGAAAGTCAGGAAGGTTCAATCTTCTGCTGCTTTTTGCTGGTGCTGCTCCCCTGTGCCCTTCCCATGGAGGGGACTAGGGCCCCTTCCTCTCGTGGGCACCCTGCAGCTTGGAGTCACTTTGCTGCCTCAAACAGTGACTGAAAAGGTGTCATAATTGGCCCAGGAGGAAGGAATCCTCATGGCCATGACAGAAGTTTTCTTTTCCTTTTGGGAGTGGGCAGGAACACCCAGAAAGTGCTGAGACCATACAGAAGGAGCACAGAAGGGTCACGATCCCCATGTCGAAGTGCCTCTGTGCTGATGTCTACTTAGGGGTTGTACCAGCTGGGAGACTGTGCCCCCCCCCCGCCCTGCAAATCCCCACATTGCTGATGGGCTCAGCAGCCACTCTGGAGGCTGCAGGACTTGCAATCAAAAGGTGTCAGGCTCCTCCAACCTGGGGGAGAAAGCTGGGGTGTGCATGCAAGCCTGGTGCATGGGGACCGCCGAGGTTCAGGCACCCCTCAGCCCTCCCAGACACCTTTTACCGCAAGGAAACGCTGACTGGGGAATGTAAATATGGCTTTTAGTTTGGAACCTTTTCCTTTTATTAGTTCAGCAGGGCAATAGTGGTTTCCTCAGGCTGCAGATCAGAAGTTGACAGGTCCTCCCAAGCCGCAGGAAAGCAGAACTCTGCACAGTAGCCTCTAGTCAGAAGCTGTTGCTGCCTCCTCTGTTATTTGCTAAATGGCTTTGCGACGGCTCCGTGTGAAACTTAAAACTGGAAAGTAAAAACTTGAGCTTGCAAAGTAAATAGGCACAGTCCTCTCTGTTAAGATGCAACACCTGCTTCTTGTCCCCTTTTCCCTTGCTAATGCTGGCAGCTGAAATGTATTTTTGATGAAATCTGTGGTGAGTAAATGGCTGACATCAGGCCAGACCTGCTGCCGCTGCAAGGTGCAGATGTGCCACTGATGGTGCCAGGAACACCTCAGTTGGTATCACAGTCATAGCTGGTTAGAAATCAAGCTTGAGATCCCTGGCACAGGTTGCCCAGGGAAGTTGTGGATGCTCCCTCCCTGGAGGTGTTCAAGGCCAGGTTGGATGAGGCCTTGAGTGACCTGTACTAGTGGGAGGTGTCCCTGCCTATGGCAGGGGATTGGAACTGGATGAGCTTTGAGGTCCCTTCCAACCTAAACCATTCTATGATTCTATGATCCGTGGAATAATGAGCTTGTCTTAAAAACCAGGAGATTTTTTTGGCCTAGCAAGAAGGGACTCTGTTTTACATGATTTCTGAATTTCAAACCTCTAGAATCATAGAATCATTAGGGCTGGAAAAGACCTCTCAGATCATCCAGTCTAAGGTTTGCTTTATAATAATGGTTGGACTTGGTGATGATCTTGAAAGTCTTTTCCAATCAAAACAATTCTGTGGTTCTATGATCCTATGATCTATGATCCTATGATCTATGTTCACACAGACTCACATGATGTTAGGGGTTGGAAGGGGCCCAAATGCTTCTATGGTTCTATGATTCTATGATCTGTGTTCTATGATTCTACAATCTATGGTCTCTGATTGTATGATCTATGGTCTAGGTTTCTATGGTTCTATGATTCTATAATCTATGTTCAATGATTCTGTGATCTATGCTCTATAATCTATGTTCTATGATTCTATGGTTCAGTGATCTATGATTCTGTGATCTATATTCTATGATTCTCTGATCTATGCTCTATGATCTATGACTCTATGATCTATGTTCTATGATTCTATAGTTTGATGATTCTATGCTTCTATGATTCTATGACCTATGTTCTATGATTCTATAGTTTGATGATTCTATGATCTATGTTCTATGATTCTATGGTTCTATGATCTATGCTCTATAATTTATGATTCTATGGTTCAGTGATCTATGATTCTACGATCTATGTTCTGTGATTCTATGCATCTATGATTCTATAAGCAAAAATAATTGAGCCTTCAAAAAATAAACAGAGGAAAGCTGATATTCTGCTAAGCTGCTTCTGCCAGGAGCTGGGATTTTGGTGGGGCAAACTATCCTAAGACAAAAATGTCAGGGCTACAGCATAAGAAGGCTCACAGACTTGTCAAAATGTCATTAAATCCTGGCACTTTGGGACATGGTTTAATGGTCGTGGTGGTATTAGGTTGACAGTTGGACTCCATCATCTTAGAGGTCTTTTCCAACTGAAACAGTTCTATGGTTCTATGAAATGTTTATATCCAGCTGCAGTTAGGCAAATATATGAACTGCTTGGGAATTGTATGCAGGCTCCTGGCCCCTTGGAAGTAAGTGGGATCTGGTATGGAAAGTTGTTCTTTGGGCAGGTAATTTCAGGACCAGATTCAAAAATCATTGCAGCCCCTTCCACTATTACAATTTTAATAACTGCAGCTAGATGTAGGAGTTTTCCATGTGAACTGCTGTTGGGATGTTATTATCCTTCTGATAACAAATAAAAGCACCTGTAGAGAAGAGAGCAAACCCACGTCTGTTCACTGTGTTTATTAAATGGCCCTCATGTCTAAGTCCAGATTCTAAAATGAATACTATAAATAAAGCACAGATTTGCATGTGGCTTCTCCAGAGCACTCTGCTTGGGCATGGGTCCTTGTCTGACCAAACCATAGAATTGTTTTGGTT
>WBNM01014676.1:21306-46466 GCA_013399055.1 Ramphastos sulfuratus | reverse complement strand
TGGGTCACAGGCTCACAGGATGTCAGGGGTTGGAAGGGACCCAAAGAGCTCATCCAGTCCAACCCCTGCCAGAGCAGGAACAGACAATCCAGCTCAGGGCACACAGAACACATCCAGACAGGCCTGGAAAGGCTCCAGAGAAGGAGACTCCACAACCTCTCTGGGCAGCCTGTGCCAGGGCTCTGGGACCCTTACAGCCAAGAAGTTTCCCCTCATGTTGATCTGGAACCTCCTGTGCTGCAGCTTCCATCCATTGCTCCTTGTCCTATCCCAGGCAGCAGTGAGCAGAGCCTGTCCCCCCCTGTCCTGACCCCCAGCCCTCAGATAGTTATAAACATTGATTAAATCCCCTCTCAGTCTTCTCCTCTCCAGACTAAGCAGCCCCAGGTCCCTCAGCCTCTCCTCACCAGGCAGTGCTCAGTCCCCTCAGCATCCTCATAGCCCTCTGCTGGACCCTCTCAAGTCAGCCATGCCCAAGGAGAGGGCAGAAGTTCAGTCACAGAATCACAGAAGCATGCAGGTTGGCAAAGCCCCTCAGGATCTCCAAGTCCAACTCTTATCCCCACTCTGCAAAGTTCATCCTTAAACCATATCCTAAGTACCACATCCAAAGGACTTTTAAACAGAGTGGAGGTGGCATGGTGCTGGCAGGAGGCACAGGGCAGTGCTTTGGGCAGCAGACCTGGAGGGGAGCTGTGGCTGGTGCTGAGAGGTGTGGTGCTGAGCCCTGCTGGTGACTCAGCTGGTGACCTCCCGGGCCTGAACCTGCAGCTGTTTGTGGTCATGCAGGAAGACTTCATGATGCACAACCTGCCTGGCCCTGACTGCCCTGGGGGCTCGGCATGGCCGCTGGGTGCTCAGCCTTGTGACTGCCTCTCCAGAGGAGTCACCCCTCAGCTGCTTTGTCCTGTGGGACCTGGCTCTTTGAAGTCCACACCCGACCTGTCCTGTGGTGTGTGACTCTGCTACCAGCTGCCCTGGGGTCCCTTGCCTTGTGTCCATCACATGTTGCCTGAGCTGCTGACCGCAGCCCCATGCTGTCCTTGCCCTGTGGCTGGGCCCCATGGTGCAGGACCTGGGGGGGGGGGTCNGCAAGGCAGAAGGTTTGGCTGCTGCCCCTCAACAGGAGATCAAAGACCCTGAGGGCGAGGTCTTGACCTTGTGTGCTGGTTGAGGGCAAGGCTCAGGGTCTGTGGCCATGCCAGGGATTCCTCTCTCTGAGCTCTGAGCTGTGGGGAAGCAGTGAGGCATCTCTGGCCAACATTTGGAGAGCTGTGTCCTCCCCACCACTGCCATGCTGCAGCAGCCCTGCCCCAGCCCAGCCAAACTCCCCTGTCTGTGTCCTGGTGGAGAAGGATGAGAGCTCTGGGCTGCACCATGTCCCATTGGGCTGCACCATGTCTGCCCAGAGTGGACCCTCTCACATTGGGATGTACCCTGTGCCAGCAGGGTCACCTGCTCCATCAGGGCATGCACACTGGCAGCCTCCACCCAGGATGGTGATTCCTGTCCCATGGTGCATGGGGGGCAGAGCATTACACCTGCAGGGCTGGGCCTCACAGCCCTTCCCGGGCTGGGGGCTGGTCCAGACCTTGTGGTGCCACCCTTGCACCTCTGCTACCTATGTGCCAGGCACACTGTGCCGTGCTCCAGAGACCTCCATTGTGTCTGCCACAGTAACCACGGTGGCTTGTTGGGGGCCAGGGGAGGGGAGTGCAAGCTGGGCACTGCCCCCACCAGCCTGGCACCCCGTGTCCCCCTGCTTGCACATGAGACTCTTGCCACCTGCCACAAAGAGCAGGCCAGGGCTGTGCTGGGTGGTGGTAGGAGTAAGGTGGGCAGTGTCTGTACAGATAACAACTGTGGGAAGAGCTGAAACACCCAAGGAAGAATCAGGGAGTTCACCTTGGCTGTGTGTGTGTAAATCACAAAGGGCCTTGTCTGGGGCTTGCTGTGAATCAGTGGGAGCTGTCTGAAGGCAACAGGCACTGAGCACAGCCTGAGCTTCTGGGGCTGAGCAGGCTCAGTAGACTACTGAATATTAACTTCTCCACCCAGAGAAGTGCAGACCCAAATTTCAGTGCACACAGCTCGTGTGCTGCAGGGGGGTACATGTAAAGGGGTACACACAGTAGGTGTATCAGGAAGACTGCAAATCCTGAGTGCCTCAGCCAGTGGGGAGAGGGAATTTTGCACCCAGGAACTTAGGATCAGAGAGAAGCTGTGCTTCCAGCAATTGGAGAGACCCCCGGCAGGGGTCTGTCCCCTAGACTCTCCCTTTATTGGAATAAAGTTTTACAAAACTCCTCTGTCTCCGTTGTGAACATGTTTCTAGCTGGGACAATTTTCCTGACAGTGGCATGGCAGGGAGGGCAGAGGAACAGACCCTGGGGCTCCCCCACGTCGCTCCCCTCTGCTGCAGCTCTTGCTTTGCTGCCGTCCCCCCGTGCAGCCGCAGGGCACCGCCGGGCTCCGTGGTCACAGCAGGCACTGTGTGCGGACAGCGCAGGGCAGGCTGTTTGGAGCAGGCTGTGAGGAGTTGCTGCCCCTCTCCCAGACCTGTCTCTCCGGCTCCTCGCCGCCCCTGGCTCTACTCGCCCGGCCGGATCGCTCAGTCGGGCTCTGCCCAGCCTGTGCCCCGAGGCTCTTCCCGGTGTTTTGGTCGGTGCCAGCCCCGTCCCGGCTGCCTGCGCTCACGGCGGCAGAGGCACTGGGAAAATCTGCCGGGCACGGTCCTCACACAGGCCAGATGGTCCCTGGCACAGCCCCGGCTCGCCACACCAGTGCCACGCTGGCATGGCCACGGTGCCGACCTGCTGGCTCAGCTCCACTGCTACCAGCCCTGGGGGAAGCAGGGCAGGGAGCTGCACCTCCCTCCGTGGCCTGATGGTCAAGTGAAGTCATCTTTGCTCCTCTCCACCTTTATTCCTTCAGACCTGATGGAAAGAGGTGATGGTGGAAACACCACCCTGAGCTTCCTGGCTGCGGTGTGGCACAAGGGCAGGGGGAGCCCCACTGACTTCAGAAGGATCTTCCTAAAGAGAAGAACATCAATGAGTGCTCCTCTGTAATGCCAACCTCTGGATCCCCTGATGCCAGTCCCAGTGGTGGCATCACAATATTCTTTCTGCACCCCAACTGTGGCTCTTGGGATGCTGAACCAGGCACATCTGAAATACCTTAGCACAGCCCAAGCTGTGCTGCCCATCCTCCCTGAGGCTTTCTCACACCCTCCCCCACCATAGAGCAAGCCAAGCCTGGCAGCTGGCTTTGCCCCAGCTTTACCTTCACACCAGTTCAGGAAATGCCCCCTTGCATAGCACCTTATGTACCAGGGGCAGGAGGGCAGAGCTGGCACTGTCACCTGTGCCTACCTTGGCTGCAATCGCAGCCACCTCTTGCATCACCTCATGCCTGGCCTCTGGTTGCAGAAGAGCAGGAAGTAGGAAGGATTTTCTGTAAAGCACTGAGCTGTACACTCCCCAATTAGCCAGCTGGGATAAGATGAGCTCTGCAGGAGCCTTTCACCAGTGTTGGATGGTTCAGACCTGCAGAGGTTTGTAGGCAGTGCAGCAGAGGTGATGCTAATCAGGCTCTTGCTGCTCTGCTTCAGAGGAGCTCAGGAAAAGAGGACATTGACACAAAATTCCTGCCTCCAGCCTGCCCGGGAAGGGATGCTGCAGAGCTCTTGGGAGGGTGTTGCAGCTGTTGCTGCAGGGACAGGAGCTGAGCTGGAGGATATGTGGCTGCTTTTCCCCACTGGAGCCATGCTTTGGTCCCCCTCAGTTCGAATCAGTCCTCAACAACCTGGTTGATGTCTGTGCTTGTTCAGGACTAACCTCACCCTGGGCATGATGCCACACTAGTGCTGCTCCCCAGATGGCAGAGCCTGTGTGGGTGGCAGTGCTGCCTTCAGCCCAGCTGGCTCCACACACCAGCCGTGCCCATGTTTTGCTGGTGAGGGTCATGGTGTCCTCAGCAGGGCAGAACCAGCCCCATAACTCTGAGAAGTGGATGGCTCACAGAGGAGGCAGCACAGCTCTGGGCTCTGGTCCTTCTTTCTGCCCAGGTGACAGCTGGCAGGCAGGTGGGCAGAGCTGTCCCTGCCTGCTGAAGCACTGATAGCTCTGCCCCTGAATCCCAGAAAGTGCCATCCCTCCTTGCTCCACCTCCAACTGCACTTCCAGCAGTGGGTGACCCTGTTCCCAGGGGAGGAAGGGAAGGCTTGAAGGGGCCTCAAGCCCCCCGAGTTACCAACTCGTGTGACTGCAGCAGTTGCCCATCCCGGCCCTGTGTTGTGGATTCTTCTTAGCCAGGAGCCAGCAAGCTGCCCTGGGCAGCCACCGGGAGATGCCCTGCACCGACCTCGCCTCTGCAACCCCTTCCTGGTCTTAGCTGTAGTGATGTCACTGTCCCGTGAAGGACAGCGCAGGGTGGGGACGCCTGGCATTGTTTGTGAGAGCCTGGCAGGACCACAGCATGACACAGGAGGTGTTTATGAAACAAAGCATCTTAATGAAGGTTTGGGGCACCAGGGAAGCTCTGCTCACAGATCTTGGAGGCGGCTTCGGGTTTCTGGTGTTGCCAAACCAGCTCCCTCGGCCGCTGAAAGCAGGCTGCTGCAGCCAGAGAGCAGGAAGGGCTGGCGTGAGCTGAGAGCTGAAGAGCCAGGGAAGCACCTTAGCTCCTCAGGGCAGCACCTCGGGTGGCAGCACCTCGGGCAGCAGCACCTGGGGCAGCAGCACTGAGGGCAGCAGCACCTGAGGCAGCAGCACTAAGGGCAGCAGCACGTGAGGCACGAGCACTGAGGGCAGCAGCACCTGAGGCAGCAGCACTAAGGGCAGCAGCACGTGAGGCACGAGCACTGAGGGCAGCAGCACCTGAGGCAGCAGCACTAAGGGCAGCAGCACGTGAGGCACGAGCACTGAGGGCAGCAGCACCTGAGGCAGCAGCACTAAGGGCAGCAGCACGTGAGGCACGAGCACTGAGGGCAGCAGCACCTGAGGCAGCAGCACTAAGGGCAGCAGCACGTGAGGCACGAGCACTGAGGGCAGCAGCACCTGAGGCAGCAGCACTAAGGGCAGCAGGACCTCTTTCCGTGCCCCCCGCAGTGCTGCATCAGCTGTGCCTGGCAAAGTGCGCAGAAAAATCCTGCACATCCGTGAGCAAAGCAGCTGCAGGCACCAGCCGAGGGAGCCAGCCCCGGCCCCAGGCGCCCGCAGAGCCTGCTGCAGGGGTGAGGCTGCTCCTTGGCAGCTTACACCAGAGGATGGTGTCCTGCTGCCAGCGCTCTCTCAGGCTCCACTTAATGAGCCGCGAGGACTTCAAAGGATCTTGGACCTTTGTCAGGCCCTTGCTATCTGGTTTCGAAAAGGCAGGAGGCACACCGTGTGAGCTTCCTTTGGCCCTCACGCTGAGGGGAGGGGAAGCTGCTGACCAAAAATCACTGCATCTAAACACACAGAGCCGCTGGATCTGCCTTGTGCCTTCTCAGAGCTCTGGAGATGTCCTCTTGGGGCAGCAGTCCTCACGTGTCTGCAAGACCACCCACAAGGGTGAAATTCCCTTCTTCCCCTCCTGCCCACCGGTGTTCACCTTTGCTCCCTCTGCCCATGCTTGTCCTCCTCAGCATGTGCCCATGTGGTTTGGTCACTTCCATGCCTCGATGGGCCAGGAGGTGGGAGAGCAGTGAACTGGTCAGGACAAGATGCTGGAGGGGTCTGGCAGGCTGCAGGAAGAAAAATCCCCCCCTTGGACCTGGCTGAAAGCTCCGATGTGGGCAAGCAGAGAGCCACTGGGGACAACTCAGCTGCAAAGTGCCAAGGCAGCAGTGCCTGCTCGGACTGAGCTGCTGGGTTCAGGGCTGCCTGGACCCCCACACACACCTGGAGAGACCCTGCAGCAAGTCATTGTTTCACTCAGGTGGAGTGGACAGGGTTAGGCTGTGGCAGGGCTGTAAAGTGCTGGAAAACTGGAAGGCTTCCCAGCCTGTGCTGCCAGTGGAGCTGAATGACCTGCCTCAGGTGAAGGGAGCTCCTGCCCCTGCTCCCTGCCTTAAACCAACAGCAAATCATTCCTGAAGCTCAGGGAGGCAGGGCAGACAAGGAGTCCTGTGCATGGGGCTGTGACCCTGCCCTGGCAGCAGCAGAGCCTGCATCTTGCAGCTGCCAGCAGGTCGCCTGGCACCTGTGCCTTCAAAAAGCCAGCACAGGTCTGCTGTGGAAATCTCTCAGGGGTTTTTCCCCTGTGATGGGGCTTGTGCAGCCCCTAGGCCTGCTGCCTCTCCTCCCTCCCCACCTCACCCTGCCAGCACCTGCAGGGATGACGACCTTGGCCACTCACTCTCTGGGCTGTGTCAGTGCAGGGTGAGGCTGTATCCAACCAAGTGTGACAGGACCCTGCCCTCAGCAGGTCAGCTGGGGTGGCCCTTTAAGCAGCCAGTCTGAGGTGACAGTGGTGACATGCTGGGCTGGCCACTGCTGCAGCTGGGAGCCCAAACTTTGTCTATATTTAGTGCATTTTTCAGCTCCTGCTCTTGTTCTATTTTTGGACCATGTGCTGACTTAGGGCCTCTCTTTGCTCTTGTGAGGCTCAGAGCCTCTCCATGAGCAGGATCCTCAGGTACCAAATGTTTGGGCAGAGGTTAAGGAGAAGAAAGCAAAGGGGCTTGGGGCTTCTTTATTACTACTTAGAAAAAGGTGAGGTTGTTTTTTCTTTAAGTATCTCATTGGAGCAGCCTTGCCATCTCTCCCTCCTTCCAACAAGACCCTCAGAGGAACAGGGCCGTGGGCTTCGTGCAGGAGAGAAGGGGAGAAGGTGCTGGGGCATCTCCTGTCTTGAGTGGGTTTTGAAGGTTTTGTGTCCATGCACATCACAGAGAGAGCACAGAGGGGTCCGAGAGCAGTTTCAGGGCTGAGTCCTTATAAGGCTGCTGTGGCTGGGCTCAGCCAGAGCCACCCTCCTGCTTGGAGAGTGTGGCTGGCAGGACTGGGCTGCAGAAGCCTTCAAAGCAGGCTGTGCTTCACTCTTCTAAAGGTCAGCTCCTTGGAAAGCACCCTGCCTGCTCAGGCCACCGTCAGGAGCTGACAGGCACACGTGTCCCCAGCAGCCTGTGCTGCCATGCCAGGGCCCCTTGGCTGTGGGCAGCCTGCTGACCCGAGCTGTGGGGCAGCCTCACCCCTCACACCTTGCTGTGCTCCTCCTCGTGCCAGAGCTCTCTAAGGTTTCCAAAAGCAGCTACAGCTCCTGAAGGTTGCAGGGCACAGAGCCACCACGCTCGGGCACGAGGTCGGGCACAGGCGGTGCAGGCCTCCTGCACGCAGAGCCAGGCCAGTCCCAACACCGTGCCTGAGCCAGGAGGGGCAGAGGCTGCAGGGGCTCCCACTGTGCTTTGTGCTTCATCTGCAGCCAGGACCCAGGGGGTGTCACCCAGGGGTGGGAGGCGACCAGGGCTTGTGTGTATTTTTAAATGCCTCTGTGTCAAAGGCCTTGGGAAGGTGCCCGAAGAGCAGAGGAAAAGCCTCCCTTTGTCCTCTCCTCACCTTTGGAATTCCATCTCCAATGGCACTCTGATCCCAGCTCCTCTCCTCGCTGCTGGGGAGGGTGACATGGGCCTTCAGAAAGCTGCCAAGGTACACCCAGGGAGAGGCTGCCTTGCATTAGACCTTGGGGGAGGATTGTCAAAATCCACAAAGTCCTTGAAGGCTTTGGGTCCCCTGGCACTGAGCTCTGCCCTGTTGGACACCACCCCAGCCTGTGCACGCAGCTGGGCTCAGCCCAGGGTTCAGGAAAGGGCAGAGCTGCTCTCCCTCCTCTGGCTTGGGGTGGACTTGCTGCAAGCCTGCAGCACCCAACCAGCACTGGCAGAGCTGCTTGTGCAGCCCCCAGCTGTGGCAGGATCCCCTTGTGGGCCCTGTGCTGGGCTGTCGGAGCCAGCAGGAGCAGACCCTGGCAGCACCTGGAGCCAACACCAGTGCTGCCAATCCATGGCTGCAGGCAGGTGGAGGTGCCTTGTGCTCAGGCTTCTGGGAGCCTGCAGCTCATGGAGCACAGCCCTCTGTGGAAGGGCTTGCTGCTGGGCACACAGAAGGTGGCACAGCTGTGAGGAGGTGGTGCCTGGGGAGGGGCACAGCCATGGGTGAGGTGCAGCAGGAGGAGTAACACAGCCACAACCAGAGCCAGGACGAGACCAGGACTCAGCCCTTCTGCTGGCCCTTAAAGTCCTTCATTGATCTGTAGGCTCCACAGCCCAATGCCCATTAACCCACTTTGTGCCAGGCACAGAGAGGTCAGGTGGGCATTTCTCCTAGCGCTGCCTCCCTCGGTGCCAGGCAGCACGGCTCCAGCTCAGCCCAAGGGACCAACCAGGAGCACAGAAAATGGAGCATGGATGTTTGCAGCTGGGTTTGCAGCCCCTCTGCCCAGGTGCCCACCCCGTGCCTGGAGCTGCCCATCCCATAGGTGGCTGCCTGGAGCTGTGGTCCCAGGTTTCACAGCACTGCCAGCCTGGTGCTGGTGCCGTGGCTTGGCAGCCATGCTGCTGGTGTTGCCATCCAGCAGTGCTGCTGATGTGGCTGAAAATAACCTGAGGCTAATTTTAACCTCCATGGTGTTACATTTTTCAGGTACTTGGGGTGGGCTGGGGGGAGAAGACTCGGGAAGGGGCAGGGTGTGTGGCAAGATTATGCAGAGGGGCACCTGCCCAGGCATTGAGCTGGGGGGAGGCAGCCGAGTGATGATGACAGAGGATCTGTTCCTATCACCTCAGCACAAAACCAGACTGTGGATTAGGAGCAGACTTTAGTGTTCCCTTCCTCCCCTCACTAGAGTGAAACCCACAGAGGGCAGGAGCTGCCCTCCCTTATCTGGAGCTCTCTTGGGTTTCACCCCTGGCTGATGCCCCAGAGGGTGCCCTGCTGTTGCTGGAGGCAGCTGAGAGGGGGCTGCAGCCTTCCTGCCCTGCACACGTTGCACAGACCCCTGGGCCTTGCAGCGTGGAGCTGGTGGTGTGCAAAGCAAGGGGTGAGTCATGGTGCCAGGTGCCTGTGGCACCCACTTCATGCTCCTCAGAGCCACCCCAGTTCTCTGTCAGCAGCAGAGAGGGGAGACCTCTTGGCCTGGTACCATGCTGCTGGTGTGGGTATCTGTGCCATCAGAAGCCAAGGACTTTGCTCAGTGCTGCTGTAGCCTTTAGAAGAGGAGGCTGAGGGGGATCTCATCAATGCTCACAAATATCTAAGGGGTGGGGGTTGGGGAGGTGGAGCCAGACTCTTCTCAGTGGTGCCCACTGACAGGACGAGGGGTAATGGGCACAAACTTGAACATCACAAGTTCTATCCAAAGATGAGGAGGAACTTCTTTACTATGAGGGTGGCAGAGCACTGGAGCAGGCTGCCCAGAGAGGTGGTGGAGTCTCTGTCTTTGGAGACTTTCAAAGCCCACCTGGGTGCGTTCCTGTGTGACCTGCTTTAGGTGACCCTGCTCTGGCAGGGGGGGTTGGACTGGCTGATCTCTAGAGGTCCCTTCCAACCCTTGCCACTCTGTAATTGTGTGACTCTGTGGCAGGGAGGAAAGTTCCTCCTTCAGGGAGATGCCACCTGCAAATTGGTGAGCTTGCTCCAGGCTCTCTACCAGCTCCCCTGGCCTGTCCTCTCCGTTTTTCACACCTAGCTTTACAATCCTGCCTCACGAAGGTGACAAAGAGCTGCTCAGCAAGGTCCTTAGATCAAGGAACTCCCCAGGGAGAGACTCTGAGTCAAAGTGCTAAATGGGTGAGGGGATTCTAGGGTGGGCAGGAACCCTCCTCCGGGCATCATGGATGGGCAGTGCTTGGGACCAACTGCAGGCAGCCAGTCCCTGTCCCCCAGGGAGAGCCAGGCCAGGGCTTGGGGCTGCAGCAGAACCAGGACCCCTCTCACACCAGGGCTGCTGCAGAGAGCAGGTCACCACCTGGCTGCTCAGCAAGCCTCTGGGGACAAGGAGTCAGTGGGCTGTGGCAGGGTGCTGAGAGCTGCCTTCTCTCCTGGCTGGCACACCGTGGGCTCAGGGCACCGTGAGGAGAGCTGAGGTGTCTCAGTGCCAGGGCAGCACGGCTGAGACACTGCCTGGAACAGATCCTCCAAGGCCAAGGGTCACACCGAGTGCTGGAGAGACATGCCCTTGTCCCAGGGATCCCCCTCCAGCACCACCCCCTGCACTGTAGAGAACTCACTAAGGAGGAGAGGCAAAGCATAGCAGAGCTGGTGGCCTGGCTGGGCCACGTTAGTGTAGCCACCCTGAAGCTGTTCCTGCCAGCTGCTGCTGACATGAGGCTGCTGACCCCTTCCTGGGCTGCCCTGGGGAGCCCCTTTTGGACAAATGCAAACTGAAGGGCAGAAGAGTCCTCTGGAGCAGGTGATAGGCTCACTTTCCCTCCATTTACTCCATCCTTTTGGGATGAGGATGCCTGTGGTGAGGCTTTGCCCATGCAGTTTGGATGGGAGTGTGGCTGCCCAGAGGAAAGCCCAAGGGAGCAGCTTCATCTCCATGCCAGAACAGGACCACGTCACCATGTCACTGCTTCACCATGGTGGTGGCCAGCAGCAGTGTCCCAGCTGGTAGGGAAGGTGTGGTGTGACCCTGTAGCATGAGGTGCAGGAACCAAAGGGAAGGGCATGTCTGGGTGGCACAAGTAAGCACAGGAGAACTGATCTGCCTGACACATGCTGCTCTGACTGCTCTCTGAAAAGCCTTAACTGAGCAAGCAAGACTGGGAGCCCACAGAAGAGGGACTTTTGTCCCCTCTCTTTTTCCCATTCTCTGGAATGTAAGACCCCAAGCTTCCTTTGGTTTGCTCATAGCTGTCCTGGCCTGAGCGTGAGTGCAGGAAGTGCCTGCCCTAAAGAGTGAGGACAGACAGAGGAATCAGTGCAGCCTCAGCAAGTGTGCAGATGGCACCAAGCTGTGTGGCACAGTCACTTGCTAGAGGGCAGGGATCCATCCAGAGGGAGCTGGACAGGCTGCAGAGCTGTGCCCAGGCCAACCTCAGGACATTCAACAAGGCCAAGTGTAAGGTCCTGCACCTGGGTAGGCACAATCCCAAGCACAGCTCCAGGCTGGGTGGGGAATGGCTGAGAGCAGCCCTGAGGAACAGGCCCTGGGGGTGTGGGGTGATGAAAAGCTCAAGATGAGGCTGCAGTGTGAGTGCAGCCCAGACAGCAACTGTGTGCTGGGCTGCAGCAAGAGCAGTGTGGGCAGCAGGGCAAGGGAGGGGATTGTGCCCCTTTGCTCTGCTCTCCTCAGACCCCAGCTGCAGTCCTGGGTGCAGTTCTGGAGCCCCCAGCACAGGAAGGACATGGAAGTGTTGGAGCCAGTCCAGAGGAGGCCACCAAGATGCTGAGAGGGCTGCAGCAGCTCTGCTGTGAGGACAGGCTGAGAGAGTTGGGGCTCTGCAGCCTGGAGAAGAGAAGGCTTCCAGGAGACCTTGGAGTGGCCTTGCAGGATCTGAAGGGGGCTCCAGGAAGGCTGGGGAGGGACTATTGACAAGGGCTTGGAATGCCAGGACAAGGGGAATGGGTTTGAAGTGGCAGAGGGGAGATTGAAAGTGGATGTTAGGAGGAAGTTGTTTGCAGTGAGGGTGGTGAGACAGTGGCACAGGTTGCCCAGGGAGGTTGTGGAGCACAGAATCTCCCAATGTGATCTTTGATCTTTGATCATGTTGGGTGATTCTGTGCTCCACAACCTCCCTGGAGGTGTTCAAGGCCAGGTTGGAGGAGGCCTTGAGTGACCTGTGCTAGTGGGAGGTGTCCCTGCCTATGGCAGGGGGTTGGAACTAGATGATCCTTGAGGTCCCTTCCAACCTTCCCATTCCATGATTCTATGATTTCAAATGGCTACAAACAGATGGAACCAGGAGCAGGAGAAGCTGGTGCAGGGTGGAGGCCAGCATGCTGCCACTGCTGCCCACCACAGGCTGCAGGCACACAAGGGTGCTGCTGCCATGCCACAACCTCTGTGCCCACCGCTGCTGCTTGCCTCAGCCTGGCTCACACTGATGTTTGCACAACACTCCTGAGGCTCCAGCAGAAGAGGCAAGTGAAAAGCAAATCTGCAGCAAGCCTTGGAATGGCCTGGCCAGGAGACAGAGGAGCTGCTCTTGGATCCTGCAACCCAGCATCATTTTTCACTCCTGCCATGGGAGGGCTGAGCCATGGCAGCCCTGCCTGGATGGATCCCCAGGGCTCAGCTCCATCCTGCAGCAGGGCTGACAGCCAAGAGCTCATCTTGCACAAGACAAGTATGTGTCAGGAGTCAAAAACGCCTGTGTGAGGCTCAGTGTGCAGAGTGTTTGATGCCCAAGGCTGGGCAAGCTCAGAGCCCCAGCGTGACCCAGCAGGCTGCAGCACCTCCAGAGTTGTAGGCACAGCCAGGCCTGAACTTCCACTGACCTGGGGGCAGCTTAGGCAGGATTTAACCCTGACCTTAAAGAGGCCAGGAATGCTGATTCCTCCCTTTGGCACAGGTCTGAGCTCAAGGGCTCGAGGGCTACCTGGGGACACCCTTGAGCAAAGCATCACTGCCATCTCATGACACCTGTTTAGAGGGGGCATTGCCAACCCAGGAGCAGGCAGCAAAGCCAGAAACAGACATGGGACAGTCCCTGGGAGCTCCAAATGCCCTGAGTTAGACAAGCTGTAAGCCCCTGCCCTCGCTGAACCACTCTGGTGTCACAAGCCTGGGGGGAACTCACAGCCCTGAGGCACCCAAGGGCCTTCAGGGGCCTCGTTCACATTCCCTGGGGGTCAGTAAGAAGAACAACTCTTTTGGTCCAACAACCCTTAGGGTCCATTTGTCTCCTCAGAACCACAATGTGCCCCCTGAGGCAACCATCCCTGGTGCACACTCACCCTGTGGAGCAGACACCACTCTCTGTGGAGAGCAACAGCCCACAGAGAACACACCAGCTGCTGTGGGGCAGTGCCCACCCTATGGACAATGTTGCACCTGTGGAGCTCACATCCCCCCCGTGGAGCTCACATCACCCCGCTGGAGCTTACATCACCCCCCTGGAGCTCACATCACCCCTGTGGCTCGTGGTGTGAGCCCTTAGGGGCTGAGGTCAGGCTCTGGGTGCTAACTCTGCTGCTGGAGCCGCTGGGTGCAGGCAGTGCAGCGATGAGGGGGCAGGGAGGAGCAGTGCCCAGCTGTTCCCCTGGCTGTAAGGGCTGTGGGCAGCAGGCTGGGCAGCTCTTTCTCTCCACCCTGGGATGGAGGTGGAAGCTGAGTTTCCAGCCACGTTTGAAGGGCCCCACTGGACCAGCTCTGAAGCTGAGCTGGCTCATGGCCAGCGGCTGCTGAGGGGCAGCAGCTGCCTTCCCCAAGTGCTTTTCCTGCAGTGTGGCAGGGAGAGGGCAAACCTGCTCTCCTTGCCCAGAAAAGCTGCCTGTGCCCACCACGGCATTGATTAGAGGTGCCCAGGTTGCCGACGAGGATGCAGTGGCAGGGGCTGACAGGGTACTGAGGTGCCCAGTGCCATAGCAGCCCCTCACAGTGGCCCTGGCAGCCTGCAGCCATGCCAGCCAGGGTACTCCACGCTGAGACACACACCCCAAAATCACCCCAGGTTGGATTCCTGGGCTCTTCTCACCAGCTGCTATTTCCTTCTGTCCCAGAGCCAAGCCAGAATCTTGTGGAAAACAAGAAGGTGTCAGTCAAAGGGCACTGAGTCAGAGAGCTGCCGGGCTCGGGTCACGCAGGGCCGGGCACCTCAGCGGGCTCCACGATGGGCACCCCCCCGGCTGCTGGCTGCCGTGGAAGGCAGCCAGCATCTCCCCTGATGACTCCCCCAAAGGATCTGCCTCCCTGGGCAGCCTTCCCAAGGGGACACAGCTGCTGGCCCAAAGCTGCTTTGCAGCCCTGTTTTCAGGAGATGTTGTGGTGGCTCCTGGCAGAAAGCTGCTGCTGACCCAAATTCTAAATATAGAAGGCAGCTCTCTTTTGTGTGCCCACTGCCAACCACTCCCACCACGGGCACCGCTGGGGAGCAGCCCTTTGGTCAGAGAAGTGCAAACACAACACCCACATTTCTTTCAGGTGAGGTCACCTCCTGGCCGTGGTCATTCTGGGAGCTCTCTCACAGTCATTTGCTGGAGGTGAGCTCCTCTGTGCTCCTTCGCTGCTGCAAAGCCACACTCAGAGCCGCTGGCAAATCCCAGGCTGGGGCTGCAGCCCTTCATGCCGTGCACCAGCTCAGGTGATGGGCAGTTCCTCCAGGACAGCAGCATGGCATGAGGCCCTTGGGCAGAGCAGCTGGGGAAGGCTGGTGAGCTAAGCCCCCTGTCTCTCCCCTACACCCTCGGGTGTCACTTGGGCATCTAATGGTGGCACAAAGAGGTTCTTTGGGGCTGGGAGGCTGTGGATGCCTTGTAGGCATGATCGGCATCCATCCCCTCCACCCCTCACTCAGTCTGGCATCTCTTGTCCAGCTCTAGCAGCACAGAGCAGGTCCTGCCCACTGCAGAGCACATCCCTGTGCCCGTGCCATGGGCACATGAGGTGTCCCCAGCTTTGAAACAGCTAAAGGTGCCCCAAGTGCCCCACTCCTCACAGGGGCCCAGGAGCTTCACAGCTCTTCTCCAGCAGAGGCTGGGTGGGGGCACAGGGGGCTGGGAGCCAGTGCTAGCAGTGGAGCAAGGGCAGGAGCAGGCTGCAAAGCCCTGTGCTGGGAGCAATGGGGTCCTGGCCACCAGGCAGCAAGGGACCAGAGGTTGTAACACCTCCAATGTAGGAAGCACCTGAGCCACACCAGGTCCACACAGTCCTGGTTCTGCAGAGACTAAATGCAGGCTGGGCAAGGCTGGGTTTCCATGCCAGTATCCCTTCAGGGCCAGCAGAGAAGGGTTGAGAGAGACAAACTGCTCTGGAGCCCTGTGGCCCTGGGACAGAGCCCACCGGGGCCAGCCAGGTCTTGGGCAGCTCTGGGGGAGCAGGGTGGTGGCAGAAACCATGCTGAGCCCATTACTGGTGAACCTTCCTCTGGCCACTAAATCTCAGCAAGCCTCCCCTGGGATTTCTCTGGGGCTGGTGCTTTTGCCCAGGTTAAATGAGCTTTGAGAGGAGCGAGTGGAGGCAGAGCTGGCACCCATGGGCATACCTCCTGCCACTGGTGCCACCACCCAAGGGGCTAGAGTTGCTCACAAAGAGCAGTGACAGCTTCTAACAATGCAAACCAGCGTATCTTTTTGGATCTAGGACCTCCTCTGGGACCTTGTCTTGGTCTAAGACCTTCTCTAGGATCTTTTCTTGACCTAGGACACAACCAGCTCCAGCAGGAGCTCCCAGGCAAATCCATCCCCCGGGACAGGCAGCACAAATACAGCAGCCTGAGGAGCTGAAGCATGGCAGACACATGGACACCACAGATGGGAGTTATTGGTGGCACCTCCGAGGCTGCTTCACTGGGGCTGGGTGGGGGTCAGGGTTTCTGGGCACATCCCTGGGTTGCTGTTGGGGGTTCAGAGTGGAGCAGGGTGGCCAGGACAGGATGTCCTTCTGGGGAAGGAGAAAGGGAAGCTTCTGCTCATTTAATTGTCCCATGGCTCCGAGCAGGGTGCGTGTCCCTGGCCAGCACACTCACTCTTCAGTGAGTGCTCTTCTCAGCCCCAGCTGATGGGCAAACAGCTCACAGCATGGCAGCAAACCACACAGCTCCAACAGTGCCTGCAGGTACCTGGGAGCTGCAAGCACTTCAGCCTGCTGACCTGTACCCCCAGGACATGGAGATCCGTGGTTGTGGAATGCTTCCTTAGGGTGCTCAGCACTTAGCTGTGACCCTAGGGCCATGAGGAAGCATCACCAGGAGAAATGACTGGGGCAGTGCTGCTCAAGTGCTCCTCATGCCAGGGCTGCCAGGACCAGCCTTTGCTTGAGATGCAGCACTATGGCCCTGGGCACCTGGAAGGAAGCCAGAGCAGACAGCTGAAGCTGCAGGGTTGCCCTGGGCCACCTCTGCTCAGTCCACCCCAGATGCTGGGGAAGCTCTGGGAGGGCTTTGCAAAGGTCCAGGCATGCTGTTGTTTCCTGACCTCTTACCTAAGAGGTTTTGGCTGGCTGGACCTAGTGTCCTTGTTTTAAATACAGGACAAGTAAGCAAGGAGAGCTCTGCCTGCTCTGTTTGCCATGTGCTGGGTGCCACCAAGCACGTGTGCTGTGTCAGCCCTGCCCCTTGCCAGCAGCTACCAGCACAGCTCCTGGGTGAAGCAGAAGCCAACATCATCACCAGCCCATTGTCCGCAGGTACCCCAAAACACAGAGTGCTGAGGGTTATGCATCCCAAGGCTCCTGCTGGTGACCTGCCAAGGCTGCAGCTGACTCTGCATGACCTGTGGGCAGGTGATGATGCGCAGGCAGCTGCTTGCCCTCTGCGGGCACAGCCAGCTGGGCCTTACAGCTCAGGTCACTGCAGCGTGACTTTCCCCACTGCCCCGGGGCTGCAGAGGAGCCCCCACAGGCTCTTCCTGCTCACCCTGTAGGACAGCCAGAGACAGAAGGACAAGGACACCAGTTCAGGCTGGCAGCACTGGCACTGCAGGCAAACAGGCTCTGGGTGACCGCAGCTCCCTGACTGCTGCTCCCTGTGCTGGTGAGATTACAACCCTGTACCACTGCCACATGGGCACAGCTGCCAGCCACTGCCTGAGCCAACTGACCCCAGCACCCAGCACCAGACAGGCACAGCTGCCAGCTACTTCCTGAGTCCATTAATCCCAGCACCCAGTGCCACATGGGCATCGCTGCCAGCCATCTCCTGAGCACACCGATCCCAGCACCCAGGGCCAGGTTCAGCATTCACCAGGAAGCTCTGCTGAAAGCTCCCGGGCTGGAGCAAAGCTCTTGCTCCTCTGCTTTATCATATTTGCAGCTTCCCCTCAGCAGGAAATCACTGTGGCTAAAAACTGCCTGGGGGAGGTGGTGGGAGGAGGGGGGGGAGGGGGAAGATGTCTCCCTTTTTTCACAGTAAAAGGCTGGGGCACGGTGCAGCAGAGACCAAAGCGTTTCCCATCCCGGTAGGGACAGAACTGCCATCCCGCTAAACTAGCCCTGCCAGGGACAGCTCACTGCCAATGGGGCAATTTACCCTGGCTAAGTCCAAGCCCAGCAGGAATTGTTCTGCTGCATTTATTTACATCCACGCCTGTGCGGCAGCGGGAGGAAAGGTTAACCCCTGCGGCAGCCGATGCCCAAGCAAGGGCTCAGAAAAGCGGCGCGATGAAACCCCACTGGCACCACCAGCCGCTGTCTTCCAGCAGGCACCAGGCAGGGGAGTCAGCCTCGAATTGTGCCTTAATTTCTGGCTGTCTCCTGCAGGTGCCTCCACCACTGTGCCCAGTAATGCTGAGCACCTGCAGCCCTTCGTGGCTTTGACGCTGCTGCTGCGAGTGGGCAATGCCCTCCATGGCACATCCCAAACGAGGGCGTTTTCTGCTTTGACATGTTTGAGGCTTCTGCTGCCCTCCCGGCAAAGCTGGCCGAGAGTCGTGCCAGGTGGCAGCTCTCCTCCCGAAACGGTTTACAGCCTTCTGCACGCTCCTGCAATTACAGGAGGCTAAATGTTACTTAATTTGTGACTGCGGGTTGAATAAAACTCAATTAAATTCTACCTCTGGTGAATTTGGGATGGGGAATTCTCACCTGGGATACCAAATGAGTCCTAACTGTACCATGCGTGACTCAGACACTTGAGCTGCTCCATTAATGACTGTTTTAATAAATGTTCTATTTTTACGCGGACGATTTCCTGCCGTGTGACAAACCTGGCACGGCGTCAAACCAAAACTCAGTCCCGTGGTCAGTCCGTGTGGAGGTCCAAGGCGAGCCGAGGGCTGCCGAGCAGGCCGGTCCCGGTTCCGTGGCAAGTATCGCCCCTCCGAGCCCTCCTCGTTCCGAGAGTGGGGGAGAGGCTGGGACCTGGCCGGGGGCTTTCAGCCTGTCATGCCTCCAGCCGCTCACTGCTGTCCCACCACAGTTTCTCTCTGAGCCCTCCTCAGAGCCATAGGGAGGGGCCCGGCCGCTGCTCGGGAAGCCCTGAGCCTCTGTCCCTCCCTCCCGGTGCTTCTAGCGACCGGCTGAGCGCATTCGCTGGCCCGTTCCTTTTCGCGACCCCGAGCGTGGCCAGGCCACAGAGCAGGGGGCTCGGTCCTTCAGCTATTTTTCTTCTCTCTCGTTTCCCCCGGCCCGGCTCGGGGCAAAGCCCGCGGGGTCCTCAGCCTCCCGCCGCCCGCTGCAACCCGGCCCTGCCCCGCGGGTTCTGCTCCTTCGCCCGAGCCTCGGGGCAGGAACGGCCGAGCCTCCGCCACTCCGGTCCCCGCGGAACGGCCCTCCCAGCCCACCGGTGGCTAGGACGGGTCCCATAGTGTGCCCCGGGCTCGGCCTCCCGGGCACCGCTGAGCCGGTGCCGGCTCCCCCCCGCCGCAGCACCCCGCGCTCACGTGGGCGGTGCCCTCCCTCCCGCTGCCGCCTCCCATTGGTCGGCGCGGCGGGGGCGGGCGGGCCGCTTTGTGACGTCACGGCAGCTGTCGGAAGGGTCCGATTAGTGCGAGGGAGCGGCGGGCGCTCGGCAGAACCGCGCCAGCGCCACCGGCCCCGACACCGGCCCCACACTACCTCAGCGCCCCCGCCGCTCCCGCCCGCAGCTCCTCTCCGCTTCTCGCCGCGCTGCCGTTACGAGGTGAGTCTGCCGCCCACCGCGGCTATGTCTGGGGGGGGGCGGCGACAGCGGGGCTCTCCCCGCCCCCATCGCTCCTGCGGGGAGGGGGTCATTGGAGGGGGGGGATCTCTTCGGGGTGCCATCTCTTCGGGGTGCCCCTGTCGGCTTGGGCCCCCCCGCCCGCCCCCCCCCCCCCCCCCCCCGGCGCCTGTTGTTTGTTTCTTCATCACCGGATTAAGATTCGAGGTTGGGCTGCGCTCCCATTGGCTGGGCTCTAGTGACGTAGTCTCATTTGCATATGACATTGAGACGTCATAGGGCTGCCTGCCGCCGGGCCCAGCCCCCCCGCCCCGCACTGTCCTGCCGTGACCCCGCGGAGCGTAGCCTTGCCCCGGTCCCGCTGCCCCGGGAGGTGCCCGGGGTACGGGCCGGGATTAACGGGAGTGATCGGGGTGGGCATCCCCGCGCCGTGTCCCTCCGGCTGCCGCGGTCCGGGGCGAGCTGTAAGCGTGAACGGTGTTTGGCTGTTCGTTAGGGGCTGTTCGGGTGAAAAATGTGGCGTTTGGGAAGGGAGGCTAAGGGTGGGATAAAGAAATCGGTGTAACGTGGAAACTGCTTCGTCGGGACTTGCCGTTAACTGCTCTCCCGCTAATGCCCCATGCCTTTGGACACCTCCAGCTATCTGCAAATCCCAGCTTGTTTAGTGAAATTTGGGCGCTTGCGACTTTAATGCTGATGTCCAGGAAGGAGCCGTGGGGCAATGGGTAGCAGGTGAAGGACGCTGGTAGTGGCAGGCTGAGGTTCGTGTGGTGGCATCCTGCCATGCCACTGGTGTGCTCTTGCTGTGTCTTGGGATGCTGAGCCCACCAGTGCCTTGGGGACTACATGTAGCAGCGACTCCTGTTTTCACTGCCCTGAGAGAGCTGAGAAATGTCCTAAGTGCTGCAAAATCAGATTCCGTATGGATCTCATGGCTCTTTCTTGGCTTCCGTATGGATCTCATGGCTCTTGCTTGGATTCCTTATGGATCTCGTGGCTCTTGCCTTGGGTGCTCAGCAGCTTGGCTGAGCCTGGAAGGTCCTGGGCAGTAAACCTGCTCCCATCTGAGGGGGCTCAGCAGCCCAAAAGCTTGAGATCCAGGGAGTGAAACTGTAAACACATTAAAAAAGGGCACGATTGATGTTGTGCTGCTCTTGTACATATGGGCAGAGCTGTATGTTTATGTCTCTTGTGTGCAGAGACTCTACAGCCCTGCTCAGAGAGCCCAAGCAAAGGCACTGCCACCCTGGGGTCAGAAGCTGCTGGATCACAGTGCCCCACCTGGGACTGGCAGCACCCACTGCTGACAGTGGCACTAGGGAGGGCTGAGCTGGGCTGGTGCCAAGTCCTGTCGCTAATTTGGCCAAAGGGTAGGAAACCATCCCAGAAACAGGTGTTGGGCTCTAGTACAGGACTGTCCTGTACCTTCCTTCCCACCTGGCTTAGTCTACAAAGTGCCAAGGACAATTTTTTTAACTCTAAAATAAATTTTTCCTCTCCCTTTTATATTTTTCTCCATAAAAAAAAAAAAAAAGGAAAAAATAAAGAAAAAAAAAGCTTCCCTGTCAGCACTAGGAAGGGCATGCTCCAAAGGGTGCTTATCTAGCTGAACACACAGAAATAAAAACATTATGGATGCTGTTTTTGGAAAAACAAAACCGACATCACCTGCTTGTAGTAAAACCTGAGACCTCAACTCCTATCCATCAGCATTTCAGTGCTGATGGCAGAGCCAGCCCTGCCCAGGCCAGTTTCACCCCAGCACAAACAGGGCTGGGGCAAGCTTGGGAGGGGCTGGTGAGGAGCTGGAGGCTGCTGCAGTGCCATGGCAGCTCGACAGTGAGCGCTGAGCCTCCTGCGACTTGCCCAGGGTGGGACATGGAGGCTGCTCCCCTCTCCATGTGCATACTCCTAGGGGCGTGTTCGGTTAGCACATCCCAGAGAGGAAACTCCTAACATTTCATAGGACACCTCATGGTGAATCTAAACCGTTCCTAGTTGCTCAGATCCTGCCGGCCGCTGGCAGATTTTCCAGGGCTCTGTGCGATGACATCAAGCAGCAGGAGGTCAGGTTTGTCCCTGGGGCAAGGAGCTTCCTGCAGCAGTTACACAGAGGAGTGGATGGGGACATTAACTCTGGGAAAAGCAACCCCGTGGCTGTGACCCCGAGTCCCCCTCCTTCAGGTGTGATGCGATGTGGGCTGGCTGAGGAGACCCTTCCAGCTGCTGCTCTGCCTTCAATGCTAAGAGTCTCATGACAGAGCCTGGGGGGGATTTTTTCTAACTCCTCCCTGCCTTCTCTTCCCTCCACTTCCCTGCCCTGCGGTGGAAGAGGCTCTGCCCGTGAGTCAACCTCAGTTTGCGGGAGTCACCCTGCCCATGCCAGCAGCTGCCTCGGGGCCCAGCTCTGACCCTGGTCAGTGCCTCAGCTAGGAAGCCCAGAGAGGAGGCTGCTGGCAAAGCAAAGGCATCAGCAGGAGCAGCTGTCGAGTGACCGAGGGCATTAACCCAACCCTGCCACAGTGTCCTGGGCAAGCCAGGACAGCTCTGATGCTTTCCTCAGTGGGCACAGACAGAGGACAGTGTAGGAGTGCCTCCCTGGTCATTCCCGGGGTGTCGAGCAGGGGCCCCCCCAGCTGCCAGATGCCCTTCTTCTTTGTGCTGTGTTTCTGTGCCAGGCTTAGGATTTTGGTACAAGACAGCAGAGGGAGAGCAGCCTGTGAAATGCCTCTAACTGAGGTATAAGGAGCTGAAAATATCACTTTCCAGGCGTGTTGGAGGAAGGCACCTGACCGATCCCCGCCGCCCGCCGGGATGACTCCGGGGGGTGTTCTCGGCGGCACTGCGGCAGCGCTGCCCCTGCGGCTGCCCAGCAGCATCGCTCCTGCCGCCCGGCGCCTGGGCAGAGTTTCGGGGAGCCTTTGCCCGTTCCCATGTGGAGCTGCTCTTGTTCTGCACACTGGGACCTTGGGAGCTGCCAGTCCCACGGCTGCTGCCCCGGCGAGCTCCTGGCGCTTGCTGGGGCTCCCTGCCCACCCTCCTGCCTATTCTTAGCTGCTGGGTTATTTGCGGCGGTGGTGACTCAGAGAACTCATTACTGTGTCGAGGCTTCTGGGGAGGGAAGAAGGGAACTCAGTGTGTGATGGTTTCCATACTCCTACTGGCACTTGTAATGTTTGGCACCCCCTGGCTGGTTCTGAAAGTCTGAGGGACTTTCTGGAAGGGTTCTGATGAACTTCATTCACTCAGGAACTTGCCTGTCCTGGATCAAGTGTCACCTGTGGGCTGTCTGCTTGTGCTGCTGGTGGCCTGGGTTGGGCTCAGGGGAGCTCGTGGAAGCCTGGGAAGAATGGAAGCTGTCCCACCACAGTGATCCCAGCTGTGGCAGCGGGCATGGGGCAGCTGTGTGGGGCTTAGCAGCCTCCTTGTACCCCATACCTCCTTCACAGTTGTGGGGTGTCTGGCAGATATGGGTGGGCTGGAAGAAGGCCTGGAAGAAGGCACCAGACCTCTTCCCAGCCCTGCCACCATAGGAGCAGAAAAGCCACCTCTGCCACCTTCAAACTGCTTCTGTGGGCATTGTCTCTGCCCACTGCCAAGGCACTGCTTGGGCAGCAGTGACACTCTGGCAGCTGGCAGGGGCACACTCGGATCCTCCCTCTGCAGTTCCTGTAAAGCTGCTGGCCCTGCTTCCCCTGCTGTAAATGGGGCAAAGGTTTGCTGCAGGCAGAGTGGAGGCTTTCCAAAAACCTGGAGAAACTCTGGAGCTTGATCTGCTGATGGCTGTGAGCTGTCCCAGCCAGAGAGGGGCTGGGTGCGAATCACAGATGCTGAGGTGGTGTGTGCCCATCTCACCACCTGGGTGCCGTTGGCAGCAGCTGCCCAAGGAGCCTTTTGTCTGGCAAAGGGCTGAGAAAGTCACCTCCAACCTTCCCTGATGGTGACACCAAGGAGGTGATGTTCTTGAGGCTTGCAGGTGGAGTACCCTGATGCCATTGGCCAGGAGCTGCTCCCTTCTAGGGTGGATGGGAGAATGTAGGCTCACAGAATGGTTTGGGTTGGAAGAGACCTTCCAAGATCATCTGGTCTGGCTGCCCTTGCCGTGGGCAGGGACACCTTCCACTAGATCAGGCTGCCACAGCCCTGTCCAGCCTGTCCTTGAACATTTCTTTGAGGTCTCTTCCAACCTTGCTATACTGTGATACTGTGATTTCCAATGATGAGACTTCCACAGCTGCTCTGGGGGCCCTGGAGCTGGAGCCAGCACTGCAGGGGGGGGCTTGTCAAAGTGGAGCAGAGGGGCAGAATCCCCTCCCTCCATCTGCTGCTCATGCTGCTGGGGTGCAGCCCAGGACACGGCTTCTGGGCTGGGAGTGCAGACTGTGGGGTCACATCCAAGTTACCACCCACCAGTATCCCCCAGCCCTTCTCCCTGGGGACACTCCCAGCCTGTGCTGCTGGTGAGGATTGACGCAGCCCAGGAGCAGGACCTTGCATGTGCCCTTGTTGACCTCCATGAGGTTCACATGAGCCCACTTCAGCAGCCTGCCAAGGTCCCTCTGCATAGATCTGTCCCTCTGGCACTGCTCAGCTTGATGTCATCTGCAAACTTGCTGANCTCCCCCTTGCCCCAGTCCTGCCAGCACAGCTGGCTTTTCTCTGGAGCACAACAACCCCTGACAGTCTCTCCGCATGGGTCTGTCTGTGTGTGATGGGAGCTTCATTATCCCAGGGTCTTTAATTAGAGACAGAAGGAAAATGAAGTGAAGTTGGGGTGGTGGTGAGGGGCAACTGAAGCTACTGGCATCTGCTGTGCCCTGTGTCCTCAGGAAAGGAAAGCTGTCTGTGGGTTAGGGTGGGCGCCTGTGAAATCCAAACACTGCTAAGTGTCCTGTTGGCACACCCTGTGATTCTCTGGGCACTGGTCCCTAAGCTGGCAGGTGCCAGGGGAATGAGCACTGCCCCCAGGGTGGGAACAGGGCAGAACTTTGGTACTGTGCAGTGAAGCTGCTGTCAAGTTTTCACTAAAAGCAAGAGGATTTGTGCTCTGGTGGCTTTGAGCTCACTCCAGGAGGAACTCCTTGCCGGGCACTCCNTCTGCTGATGGCTGTGAGCTGTCCCAGCCAGAGAGGGGCTGGGTGCGAATCACAGATGCTGAGGTGGTGTGTGCCCATCTCACCACCTGGGTGCCGTTGGCAGCAGCTGCCCAAGGAGCCTTTTGTCTGGCAAAGGGCTGAGAAAGTCACCTCCAACCTTCCCTGATGGTGACACCAAGGAGGTGATGTTCTTGAGGCTTGCAGGTGGAGTACCCTGATGCCATTGGCCAGGAGCTGCTCCCTTCTAGGGTGGATGGGAGAATGTAGGCTCACAGAATGGTTTGGGTTGGAAGAGACCTTCCAAGATCATCTGGTCTGGCTGCCCTTGCCGTGGGCAGGGACACCTTCCACTAGATCAGGCTGCCACAGCCCTGTCCAGCCTGTCCTTGAACATTTCTTTGAGGTCTCTTCCAACCTTGCTATACTGTGATACTGTGATTTCCAATGATGAGACTTCCACAGCTGCTCTGGGGGCCCTGGAGCTGGAGCCAGCACTGCAGGGGGGGGCTTGTCAAAGTGGAGCAGAGGGGCAGAATCCCCTCCCTCCATCTGCTGCTCATGCTGCTGGGGTGCAGCCCAGGACACGGCTTCTGGGCTGGGAGTGCAGACTGTGGGGTCACATCCAAGTTACCACCCACCAGTATCCCCCAGCCCTTCTCCCTGGGGACACTCCCAGCCTGTGCTGCTGGTGAGGATTGACGCAGCCCAGGAGCAGGACCTTGCATGTGCCCTTGTTGACCTCCATGAGGTTCACATGAGCCCACTTCAGCAGCCTGCCAAGGTCCCTCTGCATAGATCTGTCCCTCTGGCACTGCTCAGCTTGATGTCATCTGCAAACTTGCTGAGGCTGCATCCTGGGGATGAAAAGCCTTTGCTCAACTGTTGCTGAGGATTCCAGAGCAGACAGCATAAAGTGAGGGGGAGGATTAAAGCTCTTTTTTGTCCTTGCTTGCCAGGACCTTGCTCCTGCCCCAACCTGGCGGGTTTGATCCTGAAGGCTTTGCCAGCTGTGCTGGCAGGAGCTCCCCTGCAGCTTCCTGTGCACTGGGCCAGCCCTGGCAAGGCTGCTCCCACTCTCAGAAGCCTCTTCCCTTCCTCTGACCAGGACACACAGCCAAGGCACAGCCTGGGCAGCCGTTCTGCGAGGAGCCTGGCACCCTGGCCCTGCTGTCCCTGCCCATGCTGCCACCAACCCATGGCTGCTCTCGCAGCTTTTACCAGGAACTGAGCCCCACAAGGTGCTGTGTAGGATCACAGTGTCCCCAGACACTCCTCCACTGGCAGCTTATTTAAATTCCTTGGGGAATGATCCTTTAAAATGATCCTTTTAGTGCTGAGGGAGC
>WBNM01014676.1:8617-19725 GCA_013399055.1 Ramphastos sulfuratus | reverse complement strand
TGTGTGGCATGTGGGGGGGCTGTGTGGCATGCACGTCCTGGGGGGGCTGTGTGGGATGTGGGGGGCCAGTGTGGCAGGCACGCTGCGGGGGGGGCAGTGTGGCATGCACGTCCTGGGGGGTAAGGACTGAAATCTGCCTCCTGGCCAAGAGCACATCCAATGTCCTCCCCAGCAAGGTGGCCTCCAGCTGCAGCAGAGGGGACTCTGCAGTCCCCAGCTCCCTCCAGCCCTGCTGTGCTCCCCTGAGCAGCTGCACAGTGACACTGGCCTTGGCCTGGGAATGCCTCAGCAGAGCTACCCCACCCCAGAAAGCACAGGGACCTGATCCTGGCCTTGCATGGGGCCACGGTGCCCTGGGGCACTGGAGCACCCCCATGCCTCCCCTTCCCGTGCCTGCTGTCCCCCATGCCTGCCACCAGCTGCTGGGTGCCAGCTCTGCTGCCTGCTGCCTGGGACCTGGGGAAGAGCAAAGAGCAGGAGGCCCTGAGCCATCCCCAGTAGGGGCCTGGGAGCTTCCTGCTGCAGTCAGATATTTAGTAATTTATTACATAGAGAATATTAATATGATCTGAAAAGAGATTTATGAACTGGGCACGTGCTGCAGGCAGATGGCAGTTTTCACGCTGCAGGCAGGGAGAGCTGGCAGGTAATGAAGCCCCTGGGGTTGTCCTGGGTGCCCTTCCCCAGGCTGGCATGGGGGAGGGTGGGTGCACAGGTGGCTCTCATGGGAAGGAAGTCCCCCGTGGGCTCAGCAGGGAGCCCACTGAGCCCCACAGGCAGTGTCCATTCACTGTCCCCTGCCTGTTTTTCCCTGCCTTACACCTTAGTGCTGTGGCTTCTCAGGTGAGGGCACTGGAGGAGGTCCCACAGGCTGTGGCTTCACTGCCCTTGTGCCAGTGCTGGAGGGCTCCAGCTGCTGCTGGAGGAGACAACTCTGTCCTGTCTCAGAGCTGTCTCAGCAAAACCCTCTGCTCAGTGCTTCTGGGGAACCCTTTTGGACACTGAGCAGGGAATCCTTGCCTGTGCCCAATTCTTTGTGGCAAGAGGCTCTGCCAGTCTCAGCCAGATGTGTTTTGAATGAGCCATCTCAGCTCAGCCCCAGCTGCTTCCACTGCAGCAGCTCCTCCCTTCATGGATCTGGGCACAGGGTCTGGGTGGAAGGGGTGAACCATGGTGGTGGGAGCTGCCATCCTGGAGGGAAGGGCAAGAATGGGAGGCACATGGCACCAGAGGGGGCAGACCTGTGGGCACTGGGATCTGGAGCCAGGCACAGTCGTAGCTGTGTGGTCTGTCTTGCACTTCTGGGGCAGCTGAAGTCCCCTGGGGCTCCTGACCTGACCCCCCCTTGAACAGGTTTCAAGTGGACAGGTAGTGCCATGCTGCTGCCCCAGCCATGCCAGGGAGGGAAGGCTGAGTGCTGCAGGGCTGCTTCAGGCCCTGGCACACTCTTCTGCATCTAGGGGTGGCAGAGAGCAGGATGAGTGCCTGAATCCCAGGGAATCCCAGCCATGGGCAAAGGCTCCCCTTGGTTTTTCACTCTGCCACGTGTAGATGCTTTACCTTCCCGAGGCAGGTGAGAGAAGGCCAAAGGCACTGAGGCCCTACAGTGGATAAATGCCAGCGTGCCCCAGAGCCACAGCCAGCACCCAGGCCAGGGTGCCCTTCCTGGCAGAGTTGAGGCTGGGGAGGCCTCTTCTTGAGCTAGAACTGCAGCTGAGCTACAGCTGGAGCTGGCATCTGCATGGCTCAAGGCTGAGCTGCATCATGCCTCCCTGCACCCTCCCCATTCCATGGTGCCCAGAGCAGGTGGAGCTTCTCCAGGCTCCAGGACAGCTGCAGGCTCTAAGCCACCTTGGTTGACAGAGTCATGAACCCCCAGGTTTGGCCCAGCAGTGAGCCAAGCAAGGCAGCACCCAGCTGTGCCCTCTCCCTGCATCTAGCTCTTGATGGCATTTCAAAGCCCTTTACTGTCTGTGAACCCCTTTTGGGGCACATTTCCTCCACACTGCACCTTGTGCCTGCTCTGTTCCTGTGCCACTCCAGGAGCATTGCAGTCATTTATCAAAGCAGTGAGTCCTGCTCTCTCCTCAAGGTGGGGGCACCCTCAGGGGCAGGAGAGTGTAGATGGGGCAGAGACTCAGGCAGGGCTGGGCTGAGGCTGCCCTCTCCCTGCCCCTCGCTGCTACTTGCTCCTGCACACTGGTGCTGGGGACATAGCCCACTGGCAAGGACTTGGTCTGGTGGCTCTGTAAGGCCCTTGTGAAGGAGCAGTGGTGACACTGTGGCAGTGCCATCCTTTTGGGCCAGAGAGTGGCAGTGAGAAACAGCTGCATGGGAAGCACATCCCTGCGGGCACACACAGAGCAAGGAGAGCAGCAGAGACTCTTGATTAAACCAGCCCAGGCAGGTACCTGTGCCAGGCAGGGCTCGAGGACAAGGCCAGCAAGAGGCTCTTGGGACCCAGCTTGAGGAGGGGAGGGTGGCCATGGTGGTCAGTGGGTTGGTGCTGGGTGTAGGGACAGCTTGTGCCATCTCTTCTCAGACAGGACACAGGACATGCTGTGCCCTGCCCCAACAGCAAAGCTTGGTGCCACCAGCCCAGCACTATGCTTGCCCACTGTCAGGGCAGGCAGGTCCCAGCCTGACTTTGGGACAGTGCTTGGCTGAGGAAGGGAACACAGTGCAAGGGGCTGCAGGCCGTGGGCACACAGCTCTCTACTGGCTCCCTTCAGGCATGGTGTGTGAGGCCCTTGGAGAGACCAGCAGCTGGGGCAGCCTGCAGCACAGATCAGTGCCAGAGCAGACTCTTCACCAGCCCCTCAGGCCTGCCTGAGCCCCTGGCATGCAGGAGGGCCATGCTGCCAAGCAGCCAGAGTCACAGGACGTTAGGGGCTGGAAGGGACCTCAAAAGAGCATCGAGTCCATCCCCTCTGCCAGAGCAGGGTCACCCAGAGGAACTGTCCCTGGAGGGGTTTGAAAGTCTTCAGTGCAGGAAACTCCACAGCCTCTCTGGGCACCCTGCTCCAGGATTCTGCCACCCTCACAGTGACCAAGTTTTCCCTTATGTTTATGTGGAACCTGCTCTGCTGCAGCTTGCCCCCTGTCCTTGGCATCCCTGAGCAGAGCCTGGCTCTGTCCTGCCACTTCCCTGCACGTCTTCATCGGCGTCAGTGAGCTCCCTTGGCAGTCTCCTCCCCAGCAAGCCGGAGAGCTGTTCAGCCCTTCCTGCCAGGGCAGCTCTTTCCCTGCGGTGCTGGGGACAGCAGTGCACCGACCTGTTCCCAGGAGGAGCTCTGGATGTGGAGGGCTTTGGTTCCAATGCATTCTGCCTTTTTTCTTCCCCTTCTGCAGGCCTTTGCACTGAAGCCAAGTGAAGAACCTCAGAATTGCACTGCACACCATCAGCTACAGCTTCACTAGCAGCAAAGCATCTCCAGCACCACTCAGACCCTCCAGGCCTGGTTTCTCTCCTCCCTGCCCACTGCTGCCATCTCAGTGCCTGCAAGGCAGTGCTCAGTAGTAGCTCCAATTCCCCACCCATCCCTCTGGACCCCTCCTCAGCATGTTCCAGCGTCTCACCAGCCTCTTCTTCAGTGACAGCAACACGCCAGAAGGGCTGGAGGAGCCCAAGCCCTTTGTTGAGGCAGAGGAGGAAGAGGATGGGTGGCTCATAATTGATCTTGCAGGTGAGCAAAGTGGGGGAAACTGGGTTCCCACAGCCTCTGCTGCACCTGGGCAAAGCTCTGGAGACGACAGCAGATAAGCTTCCACCACACATGATCAGCTCTGCTCTTCATCCCTTCTCCCCTGGGCCCCTTGCCCTGCTAGTGGTGCCCAGCCCTGTGGTCACCACAGCAGCCCCTGGCCTGCTCCTCCTGGTTCCCTTTCCTCTCCCAAAGGTGGTTCTTGACTTTTCACCACTGTGGGAGGAGCAGCAGTCTCCAGATGGGCTTTAGGTGTCTCTGTACAAGGACAGATCCCTGGCACAGCACCAGCCCATGGAGGTCACTCAGAGTTTGGGTGTGATCCTGCCCACAGGGGCTTGGTGGGGTGGGGGATGCCAACCCATGGGGCTGTGAGTTGTGGCTGTGCCATGGCCTCAGCTATGCTGTGCCATGGGCAGCACTTTGCCAGGAAGATGCTGGGCTCAGCTGCTCCCCGTGATGCCCCTGCTGAGAACCAGCTGGGAGCCTGTTTCTCTAGGGGAAACCCCAGTGCCCAGGCACTGGTTGGGGGCAGGATGGCAGCAGTGCTGCCAGCCTGTCCCAGCTGGTGATCTGGCCACATTCGAGTCATTTGAGTCCATCGAGGGAGCAAATCAACTCCAAAGAGTTTATCTTCCCAGATCATTCCCAGTAGCCATTCAAGGGCAGGCAGACACACCAGATCCCTGTACCTTGAGGGCCCTCAGGGGTGGTGACAGCCACCCGGAGCCCTGCATGCCACCAGCCAGGCAGATCAACACATTCCTTCTGTGCTGAGAGCTCCTGCAGCTCCAGCAGGCCCTGGGTGTTTCTATTGTGGGGTGGATGACTCAGGCGACTGCAATGATGATTTTGTGACCCTTTGCTTGCAGATGGAGCAGTGAACTCAGACAAACAAAGCCTGCCCGTGCAGGAGCTCCTCGTGGCCCTGGGCTGCTTCTGCAACCTCCGCTCAGTTGTGGTGCCCCAGCCCGGGAGCCTACAACTGTACCCTGCAGGCTCAGGGTGGGGTTTTCCCCTGGCTCTTGCTGTTCTCCCAGCAGATGCTCCCTGCCCAGCCCCACGCCCCGAGCTGAGTTTGTTTTCCTGCTGTGAGTTTTTTTTCTCAGGGGTTTTCCCCTTACAGTGAGCAGGAGAAGGGCCTGGAGCGTGGGCAGGACAGAGACAGTCTTGTGCCTGCCGGGAGCACTGTGGAGAGCTGGTGGAGGTGACTGGGTGCTGGGGGCAGTGGTGGGTGAGTCCCTGTGACTCTGCTGGGGGTGAGGTGGGTCCCAGCAGTGCCCCTGGAGTGGGCAGTTGCAAGGAGGCAGACAGCTGCCACGTGTCTGGGCCAGCTGGCAATGGCTGCAGCGTGCCCACAGCATGCCAGGAGGAGCCAGGAGCTTCCCCAGACGGAGCAAGGCTGACCTGGGCCTGATCCCCTGGGCTGCTGAGAGTGCAGCCAGCTCAGCAGGGTCCCAGGGGTGACTTTGGTACCAAAGGCTCCCATTTGTTTCCAGTCAAGCAGTCAGGCTTGGTGTAGAGCCAGCTCTCAGCAGTGTGTCTGCCTGGCACCTGCCACCCCACTGCTCCTCCCCACCAGCCCTGCTGCTGCCCTTCCCTGTAGCATTCCTAGGCCAGGCAGGGACCGATTGATTTCAGCTCTATTCCTGAGGCTGGAGTTATGCAGAGCATGTTAAAAACAAAACCTGCTGGCTCCAGCCCCCAGCCTTCACCTTCAAACCTTGGCAGCCACAAGCATCTGTGGGGAACAGAAGCATCAGAGTGACCTGGGCAGGCTGGAGGGGTGGCTCAGGAGAGCCTCGTGAGGTTCCAACAGGCAAAGGGCAAGGTCCTGCTCCTAGGTCAGGCAACCCTCAGTACAGATCCAGAGCAGCCCTGCAGAGGAGGACTTGGGGGTGCTGGGGAGTGAGAAGCTGGACGGGAGGCAGCAATGGGCACTGGGGCTGCATCGAAAGCAGTGTGGCCAGCAGAGGGGACTCTGTCACTCTGGTGAGACCTTACCTGCAGTGCTGTGTCCAGCTGTGAGCACCTCGACAGAAGGAGAGGTGCAGAAGAAGGCCATGAGAATGCTCAGAGGGCTGCAGCAGCTCTGCTGTGGGGACAGGCTGGAGAAGAGAAGGCTCCAGAGAGACCTCAGAGCTGCAGTTCAGTATCTGAAGGGGACTGTTCAGAAGGTCCTGTGCATGTGGGCAGTGGTTTGGAACTGGAGCAGGGCAGAGTTAGGTTGGACATCAGGAGGGAGCTCTGCACAGTGAGGGTGAGGAAAGGCTGGCACAGGCTGCCCAGGGCTGTGGTTGAGACCCTGTCCCTCAAGGTTAAAGGTGATAGAGCCCTGTGCAGCCTGCTGTAGCTGGAGGTGTCCCTGCTGCCTGCAGGGGGGTTGGATGAGATGCCCTTTGGGGGCCCATTCCAACCCGATGCCATCTGTGATCTCACAGCCTGCCTGCCTGCCAGCAGAGGAGCAGCCTAAGCAGAGGAGCAGCCTAAGCAGCCTCTCAGCTGCCTCTCAGCCAGGTCTTGGATCCTTATGTTGCCTAAATGGCCCCAAGTCAGCCAGATCTCCCAGGAGCATTTCAGGTGCCCCTCTCGCCCCATCACCCAGCCTGGCTCTGCTCAGTGCCCAGGGAGGAAGCAAAGGGCATCACCCAGTGTTTGGTGATACAGCTGCCAGTCACCCAGGCTTGTGGGGATCTTGAAATAGTCCTTGTGACATTAAAAGTCACTGTGGCAAAGGATGAGGACAGGTAGCTAGGGATGGCTAGGGCAGGGCTCAGCCATGCTGGGTGCCCTACTGTCCCCTGTTGCAGGGGTGCTGCCGGGCTCCAGTTGGGCTCTGTGGCTGTCTCCAGGCTGACAAATATCTCCAGGCTGGAATGTCAACAGCTATTAATAGCCTGATATCCAGTGACCTGCAGAAAGACACTCTCATGTTTGCAAGGCTAATTGTGGCCTGCCCTAAGCCCCGGGCTGGGGCATCGCCAGCAGGAGAAGCCGGGCACGTGCCAGGTGGCTGATGCCAGCCCCGTGCTTTGTGTGCTGTATTTCTGCACCAGAGGAACACCCTCAGCCCTGGTTCCTCCTGCACCCTCACCTAGCTGCAGTGTCACACGTGCCCATGTAGAGCCTGCACTGTATCCCCCCTGAGAGCAGTTCCCTTGGAATCCCTCTGCTGAGGCTGGCACTGGGTCTGGGCAGCACACTGGGCCCAGCACGAGGTGCAGGCTGCCTGCCCATGACACAGGCAGGGAGTCCCAGCACAGCAACACAGAAAGGAACCAGGCCAGCTGCTTTTGCCAGCTGGAGGTGAGGGAGGCTTGGGATGGCACAGGAGTGCAGCTCCTGGATCAGCCACCCAAACCTTGGCCTTTCACAGACTGAAGCAGAAGTGAAACCTTTGCTGGAGAATGTCTGCCCCTGTTTTCTGCCAGGACAGAGCTGGGTTTTGCCCTCTGCTTGTGCTTAATTGCAGCATTTGCACAGTGCCAAGTGATGTTGGCAAGCACAGGTGGGCACGGCGTGGCTCAGCTCAGGTGGCATGAGTGCCTCTCATGGACTGAAGCCAAAGTGAAACCTTTGATGGAGAATTTCTGCCCCTGCTTTCTGCCAGGACAGAGGGGTGAGCTGGGTTTTGCCCTCTGCTTGTGCTTGGTTTCAGTGTTTGCACAGTGCCAAGTGGTGTTGACAAGCACAGGTGGGCATGGTGTGGCTTGGCTCAGGTGCCAGGAGTGCAGGACAAGGCAGCCTTTCATGCCAGCTGAGTTCCCTACTTTGGTGTGAGAAGGAAAAACAAAATTAATCTGCTGTGCTGAACCCTGCTGGCCTGCCCCACTTTTTGGTTAAGCTGCCTAACCATAGAATCATAGAATGGGAAGGTTGGAAGGGACCTCAAAGATCATCCAGTTCCAACCCCCTGCCATAGGCAGGGACACCTCCCACTAGTACAGGTCACTCAAGGCCTCCTCCAACCTGGCCTTGAACACCTCCAGGGAGGTTGTGGAGCACAGAATCACCCAACGTGATCAAAGATCAAAGATCCCATTGGGTGATTCTGTGCTCCACAACCTCCCTGGGCAACCTGTGCCAGTGTCTCACCACCCTCACTGCAAACAACTTCCTCCTAACATCCACTTTCAATCTCCCCTCTGCCACTTCAAACCCATTGCCCCTTGTCCTGGCATTGCAAGACCTTGTCAATAGTCCCTCCCCAGCCTTCCTGTAGCCTCCTTCAGATCCTGCAAGGCCACTCCAAGCTCTCCTGGAAGCCTTCTCTTCTCCAGGCTGCAGAGCCCCAACTCTCTCAGCCTGTCCTCACAGCAGAGCTGCTGCAGCCCTCTCAGCATCTTGGTGGCCTCCTCTGGACCCACTCCAACACTTCCATGTCCTTCCTGTGCTGGGGGCTCCAGAACTGCACACAGGACTGCAGGTGGGGTCTGAGGAGAGCAGAGCAAAGGGGCAGAATCCCCTCCCTTGCCCTGCTGCCCACACTGCTCTTGCTGCAGCCCAGCACACAGTTGCTGTCTGGGCTGCACTCACACTGCAGCCTCATCTTGAGCTTTTCCTCACCCCAGACCCCCAGGGCCTGTTCCTCAGGGCTGCTCTCAGCCATTCCCCACCCAGCCTGGAGCTGTGCTTGGGTTTGTGCCTACCCAGGTGCAGGACCTTACATTTAGCCTTGTTGAATTTCCTGAGGTTGGCCTGGGCACAGCTCTGCAGCCTGTCCAGGTCCCTCTGGCTGGATCCCTGCCCTCTAGCAAGTGACTGTGCCACACAGCTTGGTGCCAGCTGCAGCCTTGCTGAGGCTGCACTGATTCCTCTGTCCATGTCAGACCCATTTCATTCCCTGCTGGCTTAACAAAGCTGGACCCAGCAGCAGCAGCCTCGGCCCCGGCTCGGAGGTGCCGGCTGGGGCAGGCGTGGGGCACTGCCAGCGGCTGCCTCCCCACGAGGTCCCGTAGAGGCCGTGCCCATTCCCGGCGGCGGCGGCGGCGGCGGTGTTGACGGTGGGGGAGTCTCTCGCACTAACGATGCCCCTTTCTCTCCCCCCTTCCCTCTCCACTGTACATGGTATGTGTGTGTGTCCCCGCTGCGCCCCGCATGGCTCTGCACCCCCGTGCCCCCAGGCAGCCGTGCCCGCCCCGGCGCTGCCCAGCGAGCGGCTGCGGGCGGGACCGGGCGCCCGGTGCGCTGCCGCTCCACACCCCCTGGCCCGCCGCCCTTGCCGGCAGCTTCCCCGGCCCCGGCCGGCCCCTGCTTGATGGACGAGAGTTGGTTTGTCACCCCTCCCCCCTGTTTTACTGCAGAGGAACCTGGCCCCGACGGTATGGGGAGCAGCCCCATGGAGGACCTGCTCATCGAGCACCCCAGCATGTCCGTCTACGTCACCAGCACCCTCGAGGTGGAGGGGGAGCCCCCCGAGGACGATGTGAGCGGGTGAGTATCACCGGGGGGAGCCTGCCGAGGGCTGCCTGCCCAGGCTCCCGCTGCAGGACCGGCGCCACCATCCCAACTCGCTCTGTGTGCTTGGGAGTGTTTTGCCCGTGGCCAGGGTGAGGAACCCTCAGTGTGCCCACAGCCCTCCTCAGGGAGCACTCCGCACACCTAGCAGGGCGCCCCAGATGGTGCCAGGCTAGGATGGCAGCCTCCGTGTTCCAAAATACTTGATAAGAGGTTCTCAGCGCAGTGCTGAGATGGCCCTGGCTGCAGCACTGTGACCTTGCTGCTGGGCTGCAGCCCTTGCCAGTGCTGCCTGTTGCCCCACTCCCTGTCCAGGGTTTGCCAGGCCGAGCTTTTGCACAGCCAACCCGATGGGGCAAAGTGGCCTTTGGGTAAAGTGGGCCCCCCAAGGCCCCTAGCTCCCCCTGGCAGAAGGGTGCAGCAGCTGCTTTCATCCCACTCCTGGCGCCACACTGGCCTGGCACAGGGTTGCCCCACAGCCACAGCTGAGCAGGATGCCACCAGCCATGGATACATTCACAGAATCACAGCACTGTCAGGGCTGGAAGGGTCCTCAAGTGTTGTCCAATTCCGAACCCCTGCCATGGGCAGGGACACTTCACACTAGATTAGGTTGCCCAGAGCCACATCCAGCCTGGCCTTAAACACCCCCAGGGATGAGGCTTCCCTGAGCAACCTGTGCCAGTCTCTCACCACCCTTGCAGTGAAGAACTTTCCAACATCTAACCTAAATCTGACCTCCTGGTCCTATCACTACCCAATATCCTCCTGCCCCAAGGTCCAGCTCAGCAGGGAAAGACCACACAAGGATGCCCCAAATGGCCCCACTGCCC
Organism: Ramphastos sulfuratus; assembly: GCA_013399055.1. NCBI lineage: Eukaryota > Metazoa > Chordata > Aves > Piciformes > Ramphastidae > Ramphastos > Ramphastos sulfuratus. The sequence goes on along the minus strand of WBNM01014676.1, from coordinate 9,731 downwards.
TCTCCTCCCACAGGAGCTATGGGCTGGGACCACAACATCCTTCTTTGGGGGCACAGCCTCCCTGTGGCTTCTGGGGAGTTCTGCGTGCTCCCTGCCTCTGCCCTCCACTGCCTTGCAGCACTGGGAAAGCCCTGACTGTGGGCACAGCCCTGCTGCTGCCAGACGAGCCCCGGGTCCCACTGTGCCACGAGGTCCCTGCTGGCCCCGCCCCGGTCACAGAATCATTGAATCACAGAATGCTGGGGGCAGGGAGAGACCTGCAGACAGCTTCGAGTCCACGGCCCCTGCCCTCTGGCATCTCCTTCGGGAGCCCCTTACCAGGGCTGGAGGCAGGATGCGAGGTGGAGCTGGGCTGGGGGACATCATTCCTTCAGGAATTCCTTCTTTGCAAAGCCCCCCTGAGGGCCACTGCTCGATCCCGAGAGCTTCAGAGGAGCCTCAGTGCTGGAGGGTGCAGAAAGAGGGCCAAGGGCAGCCAGAGACAGGCCAGGAGACCAAGAGGGACACAACGCAGGGGCAGAACGGGGCCAGCCTCGGTTCTCCTCGCTGGACTCGAGGGGCTTAGCCACGGCGGGGGACTGCGGGCACGGCCCCATCCTGCGCCCTCGGGTGGGGTGTCCTGGAGCCTCCGCACCCCTCGGCGGGCTGCATGGGAGAGGGGGGGCCGGGACGGTGCCGTGGCGGGGAGGCCGCTGGAGCCCCGCGGGCGCTGACGGAGCCTTTGTCCGCAGGGAGGTGCCGGAGCCCCGCCGGGAGCGGCTCGTGCCGCAGCACAGCCGGCCGCTGGCCGTGGCGGCTGCCGTCCTGGAGAAGGTGGGGCAGGCGCGGCGGGTGCAGCGTGCCAAGCAGCTGGCAGAGAAGCACCTGCTGGGCCAGAAGGCCCTGCAGCGGCAGAACCGTGCCCGCCAGCGCCCGCTGCGCCGTGCCAAGCAACACGCCGGGCCCTTCATCCACCAGCCCTGCCAGCACCACTGCAACTACTGACCTCAGGGCGCCGCCCGCACCGCCGCCCCTGGCAGCCCCCGCGGCGGGGGGACGCTGCGCCCCCACCCCACAGCAGCCGCGCCGGGCAGCGCCGGCCCCGACGAGCCCTGGTGCCGCTGGGGCTGCGGCT